>CM065377.1:69556682-69649182 GCA_033060915.1 Euryodendron excelsum | reverse complement strand
ATTAGGCTTTTTCATTTGGGATAGCGACGTTTTGACCATTGTTGGCAAAATAGGAAACACAAGCTGAAAATGGGAATTTGAAATGTGGCTTAAACAAATTATGAAAATCAAGAAACGTTATGTTATATAAAATTAAATATAGTATTTATAAGAAAATTTAGTAACAATCTTAAAAAAAAGTAATATAAAGTATTAAAATACTTTTATGATCAAGTAAAATACCAATATTACAAAATATCTATAGAAATTTATTAAAGCAATTGTGCGTTCCTATTAAAAAAAAATTGGATTTGAAGGCATGAAAAATATTAAAAATTATGAGCAGCAAATTTTTAGCAAGTTTTCATGACATTTTTTTTAAGAGATTTTGATCATAGTTATCAAAATAGGAAGCGGAAGAAGCAAACGCAACCAAAAAATTTATGGGGAAACGTGAAGCGGAGCAATTGGAAAATTTAGTAAAAATTTTATCAGAAAACTTTTACAAAGCTCAAAAGAAACCTTTAAAAAATTTAGTGAAAACATATATGAATAATTTATAGATACTTAATTAGAACTTAAGGGAAAAAATATATAAAAATTAATATTTTAAATTTTCAAAGCGTTTCTCCCAAGTTTTTCAAGAGTTTCTATTAAGTATTCTAAGAATTTCTCAGACGTTTTACAAGAATTTTTTAAATATTTCTCACGCGTTTTCTAAAAATTTTCTCAAAATTTTTAAAAAAATTTCGTGCCGGTATCAGAAACGTGTTTGTTTATTAAAATTGTGTCATAGTCTCAGAAGCATCTTGTAAATGTTTCATAGCAATTTCTTTTAAAATTTAATGAGAATTTGTCTCCGTTCTGAAACGGAGTTTTAAAGGGAAGCCAGCTTTTCTTATCCAACAGAGTTTCCTGATAATCATTGATTTTGACAGATTTTATCGTCTTATGGCAGAAAAATAGAGGACCACACTACAGTGGATATGGCAGATGAATTTTGTTATCGCTATAAGGTATGGTTAACTACTGTAAAAATTATTCTGACGTGGTAACATAAGAAATTGGCCATCAGCGGTGCTGCAATGTGCTTTACTTTGAATTTAATTACATATTTTTTGTTTTTATTTTTAACAAAATTAAATGGATTTTCCAACAGGAAGACATGCTTCTGATGAAAAATATTGGGTTGGATGCTTTTAGATTTTCTATCTTATGGTGCAGAATATTACCTAGTAAGTATCATCCCACGAATCTATGAAATACAGTTCCTCACGGGTGTACTTCATTTTCTTTTCTTTTTATTTTTTTTTTATTTCAATTGGACTGTGAAATGGGAGTGGGAAATATGAAAACCAATAGGAAAAAAAGCTGCTGACTGAATTGTTTCGACTTCATACATTTTTCTTGAAAATCTTCTTACATCTCTCTCAAGTCATGATCCTCAAACTGCATTTTCCTAGTCATTATATTTATCTGAAGAATGAATTTTTCAATATTCCATTGGTTTGATAATTCTTTGAGTTTAATTTTCTTTCTTGTCTAACACAACAACACACAAGGAATGGGAAAAAAGTCCAGTTGTTAGATAGTACTAAGTGCTTAATAGTAATTCATATTAAATGATAAAACTTTGTGTGTTAATACATCAAGAACCTGAATTTATGGTGTAACGGAGGGAAAAAAAAGTTCAGGAATCAAGTAGTACAACGGCACAATATTCATCATTATCAAATTAAGACATGAAGAGTTTTATTCATCAGCTACATGGATTCGTAATTTATGAAGTGACTTTAATGTAATAAATAATACATGACAAAATTTGATATGCATAAGTAACGAACAATCTCATATTACCTAGCTACTTGACTTTTTTCGTAGTAGAAAGACAATTTTAAAAAAACACCTTACGGCGTCTCATAATGTGATTTTTTTTTTAAATCGACTCACTACACTACAATTTTAAATTATTAATGTATTAACAAATCATGTATCATTATTAAGAATTACTATTCAACATTCATTGCTGCAAGACTTTTCTCCGAAAGAATGAGTTGCTAATGCCGATCTCAATGCAATGGAATTTTATTGGTACGTTTCTGACATGTGATTGGCGGTGTATAGACATAGCTTAGTTTTTCTAACTTATGGCCTAAATTCTTATAAGTTATTTTTGAAATAATTCTTGGCTCATTTCCAAAAAGATGTTTAAAAAAAAGTCATTTAAAAAATTTGCTTACCAAGCCACCATTTAAAAAAGTAACTTATAAACTCTATATATTTTTATAAAAAGACACTTAAAAAGTTACTTTTAAAAATAACTAGTTTGTAGCTTACAACTTTTAGCTACTCATCCAACATCCCTTCAATTAGTTGAGTCATCGATTGTTCATCCCCTAGGCCCACGGCCAGTCCATGGCCCTAAAGAGACAGCCTTGGTTGTGCTGTATCACCAATTTTTCATTCCTTAGGCCCATGGCTAAGGATACTGGATTGAGCTGGACTTGGTGAATTTTTTTTACCCTTGTGGTATCTAACTATTATACTGCGTATTTCTTGAGAAATTATACTAACCACTCTTACACGTGAATTCTTGTAACATATTTTTCTTCCCGTTAATGCAATATTAGTCAACTAGCGGAGGTTGACTTAGTCAAACTAAAATATTTCAAGCTGAGCTGTCAAGTTGGACTTACAAATCTAGATCCATCCATAGGGAGTTCGGGTGGGCCGACCTAGGCTCAACAGGCTCGGGCTGTAGTCCAATTTTAGTTCAAACCGACCTTAGACTAGCCATTATCATTGCAACAAAATTTCTCACTATACCATAAGTTAGCTTTTTACTATCATACCCTGCTCCATAGGCAATGAGCCTTGTAATATGATCTCAACATCATCTTTCGTAAAGCTGGATATTAGTTTAATGGGCTGCTAAGCCCGCTTAAGCTCACCCAGCTTTTTATAGTGATTATCATCCCAATTACAATTCCTCATTCACTTCACTTTCTTTTTCCTTTGAATTTCAATTGGACTGTGAAATAGGACCAAAAAAATATGACAATCAATAATTTTAAAAAGCTGCTGTCTGAATTGCTATGACTTCATATATTCATCTTGAAAATCTTCTTACATCTCTGTCAAACCATGCTCCTCAAAACTTCATTTTCCAAGTGTTAATGATCCACAATAGGTTCCTAGATTTACGATTCAACAGACTATGATCTTTCATAAGTTTGACAATGAACTTGGGCCGGTCGTATACCATATATTATATCGTTATTTGAAGAATGAATTATTCAATATTCCATATGTTTGATAGTTTTTTTATCAGAGTTATTAGAACCTGGACCAGTCGGTTCAACCGAGAATCAACAGGACGGCCGGTTCGATTCAGCTCTTTGGATCGTTTGAGCTTTATACCGGAGCAGGATGCAGCTACTAATTGACACGTAGTATACTTAAACGTGAGCTTTATGCTTCTTCTTTATTTTGTGGGCCCCTTTCTCCTTTTGCATCATCATTGCGTTATTTTCAATGCGTGAGACAGTCTCATCTCTCTGTTGACACAGCGACAGTTCAAAATTTACCGAGAGATGAGGCTAGAAAGACTCGACCACAAGAATATGTATCAAAATTAACACCACCTGACCATTTACGCTCTAATTGTGCCTACTTTCACATAAAATATATAAGGAATCTAATTTAAATAAGTAGTAAAATATAATTAATTTAATAATACCGGTTGAACCGATTGAACCACCGATTAAACCAATAAATCATAAACCGACACTTCACCAGTTTAATATTCGGATTAGTTCTAGTAACTATAGTTTTTTTAGTTTATTAACTCATTTTGAACTAGTAGGCAGCGCATATCTACTTAGCAATTTAGGACTCACAATTATCATATGTAACCAAAATAAGTATAAGGGTAATTGCTTCAGACATGAGGAATGACTTGTGAAGGCAGAACTCAATATTATGGGAAAAAAGTTTAGTATTAGCCGTGGATGTAAGGCATAACCGAGGTATTTAGTATCAGCAGGCCACACAATCTCAACCACAATTGATATTTAGAGAGAACCTCTACCTAAAACGGTTGTGGATTGGTTTTAGTTGTGGATGAGGCATCAGCTGATGGTCACCACATTAGTTAGGATCTACCAGCCATAGTTATTAGAACTATATCGGTGATTGAACTGGTCAAGGTATCGATTCAATAGTGCATTGGTTCAATGTTATTTAATCGGTTCAACCAGTTATATAATAAATAAATAATAAAAATATATTTAAATAAAATAATAATTAAAAAAATATAAATGGGTTAAAAGATATTCTTTTTTATACAATAACTCAACAAAAGTACAAATAATAAATACTTATAAAAGAACGCACGAAAATACATAATCATAAAAATATTCAAGAGGACTTCTTTTTCTCCCCAATTTAATATTTTTAAACTATTACTTATTGGTATTTTTATATTTAAAATAAATAGTGTAAAAGTTTGTCAATAATGTGCATTATTAAGATAATAATGTGGCCTTTTTGTGTGATTTTATTTATTTATTTTTTCTTCCTATACCCTCACATTTTTTATCTTTATTTATTTTATTTTATTTTATAGTTTTTACATTTGAATTATTTTTTGATAATATGTATCTTGATATATCTAATTATAATGTAAAAAATATTTAAAGATGAGATACTCAATGTAAGAAATAGAAAAACGTGTGTTATTTACCTAGCCCTCTTTTTATCCTCCTCTTTCTTCTCTTTTTTTTTTTTTTTTTTTTTTTTTTCCTTCTTTTAACTTTCATTTAAAGATTTTACTTTTTTTTATTCTATTTTTCATCAAAAAATCATAAAAGATGTGTTTCTAAAAAAACAATTGGTTTTAAACCTTGTGGAATTTGTTTTTTTTTTTTTTACTTTTTTAAAAAACTGTCTGATTTATTAAATACTGACCAATTCATTAATTTTTCAAAATATTAACAGATTCTTCCGGCTCACTTAATTCATAAGTATTTTTAATAAATTAATTAAATCTTACTGATTTATAATTTAATTTTTAATTTAACCTACCAATTCAATCCGATTTTGATAACTATCCTACAAGCTGTCAATAGACCCTACAGAATGCGGTGATATTAGCTAGCGCCTGAGCCGCAGATGTAGATTGTTTTTCTCGATGCTTGGATATCTTCTACACTGAAACTTCGTTGGTAGATTTCTTACACGTTACTGGTGGAGAACGTAGGTGGGTTTGTTAAATGTGACTGGTGGATAAATTAGCCGGTGGGTTTCTTAGATGTGACTGGTCGATAGGTTTTACACTCCCAAGACAAAATCCCACCAAGTCAAAAGCACATGCAAAATGGACTTCTCACATGACTTTTTTTAGTTTTTTTGTTGTGTAACATCGAGAAATTATTCAATGCTGTTCTAACTCTCCGTTTTATATGGGGGTGGCTAGTGAGAGGTTTTACACTCCCAAGACAGCTACCAAGTCAAAAGCACATGCAAAATGGACTCCTCACATGACTTTTTTTAGTTTTTTTGTTGTGTAGCATGGAGAAATTATTCAATGCTCTTCTAACTCTCCGATTTATATGGGGTTGGCTAGTGAGGTGGGATTTTGAACACTAGCTTAGGGAAGAATTTCATTATTTTGTGAGAGTTAGGGCAAAGATAAGGTGGTCTTTTAATAATATTAAATAATTTTTCTGAAGGTGACTCTCACTGACACCCAAATCTCATACTTATATAATATCATGAGACTTTGTAGCCAATAACTCTTGGCTTCGTTTTGTCTCTAAACTATCACAAAATGTAGTTTTTTTTTTTTGGTCTTAGCAAAAGCGTAAAAGAGGATGACAAATGTAACTCCATGTCTGAGCGTGACCATAACAATTCTTATTTTGTTAGGCTCTCTAAAAAATAATTAATCATAGCTGAACTCAACTCCCTAAAGGTAAGGTCCTCAAAATTCTAAGTGATTTTTCTTATTTCGACTCGAGTTCGGTCAAGTTAGACTGGCTACTTCCAAATCACGTCACAAATTTTTCATCCCTAGGCTCACACCTAGAAAATAAAAAATAAGTAATACTATGGCATAATAAAAGTAATGATGAATAGTAAGTAATACCATGATGTGATGGGGAATGCTCATATAATGTTTGGTTATGAAAGGATACGTAATATTATATTGTTATACTATTATATTTGTGGGTCAAAGAATTCTAACTCAGTCTGCTCGGTCAGACCCAATAAAAATTAAGTAAATGAAACTGGGTTACAAGTCAACCCAAATAATAAAAAATGCCGTTAGGCCTACATTGTCGACCTCGTGCCGACTTGGGCCCAAGCCAAAAGGCGGTGAGCCCAACCTACAAGGATAATCAGAGTATTTAATATGGAGATGACCTACATTTAATGCAGGAGCGGCTCATCACGCAAAGTTCACACTCATGTTCGATCAATCAGATCTTCGCAGGGCGAAAAAATTGGACCCATGTTTGATCAATTGGTGAATTCTAGTTAGAACCATCTACCAAAAGAGGACTCATGGTAGAGAAACCCTCTCTTGGTAAATCCATGTATTCCGATATTTAAGATTTCACTCTTGAAAAACACAATTCTAAAAAAAATAGTTTTTGAGTGTCCCGCTCTAATACCAATTGAAAAAATATAAACCAAGATTATGAATACATGAATTTGCCAAATTACCTTTTGGAGGGTTGTTTGGATCGGTCACAATTCAACTAATCAATTTTAACCCTAGTTCTTTAATCCAATGAATGAAATATTTGTACGTCAAAAGTAGATATGCAAGCAATCACATACAAGATTAGACACAATATTTTATCATGAAAAATTTGACTTGGGTAAAAAATCACGGAATCTAATCTGGCCAATCAAGCACTATCAAGAAATAATACAAAAGAGTCAACTTACAACCTAACCCTAGATACTCCCAATCCATAGGTGCTGAATTCACATGCTTGCAAATGTACTCTTCTTATATTGATCGAATTCTATGATCATGTATCTATACTTTGATACGATTTTTCAATACTTGATTGAGTGTCTAGCTCCACGACACTTCTGGAATCTTTCAATAACTGAACTCCAATTCAATGGATCAAACACTTAAACCAACATCAATCAGTTACAAAAACCCTTACAACCAAATCCTCAATCAACTCCTCGATTCTCTTGGTTGCCTCAAACTTACTTGACTCCACGATTTTCTGTTACCATGCTTGATTATCGTACAAATCTCCTTAGTATGGACTTCGCGTCTCGAACTCTTTCAAGACTTAAATTCTCTCCAACGATGATGATAAAGATGATTTGTCGGTAACAAC
The DNA here is from genome assembly GCA_033060915.1 of Euryodendron excelsum. Taxonomy (NCBI): domain Eukaryota; kingdom Viridiplantae; phylum Streptophyta; class Magnoliopsida; order Ericales; family Pentaphylacaceae; genus Euryodendron; species Euryodendron excelsum. The sequence continues at coordinate 69,641,833 of CM065377.1, read as the reverse complement.
CAATTGTGAGCTTCAAAGATATTTAGAATACTTCTCTTATATGTATTTTTAAGAGCTGCTCACCTAATGAACTTAGGAAGGCATGCCACTTATATAGGTAGGTCAAAAAGTTTCATGGTGCGCTTCTCTAGGTTAAGAATCTTGCGCATCTCGAGGCCACAAGGTTTTGCGAAGTCCATCGAGATTCAATCTGCAAAAAGGGTCTTATTTGTTTTTTCCAACGAGAGGTCGCGACATCCATTGAAGTCCCGCGAAGTGTCTACTAGGGCAGAGACCCTCTCTGTCTCTTCCTACGAGATCCATCAAGGTCCTGCAAAGTCCCACAAAGAACTTAGACAGAGACTCCTCTATTTCTTCCATCGAGATCCATCGAGATCTTACATAGAATAAAAACTCCCATTCTTTCTATTATTCAAGCATCTCTTAATACGAGCTTGAATGAACAGATGTTTAAACGCCTTCAACTCACATACTAGTCTTAATTTCTTATGACTTACAACTCTTTTAAATATTTAACTATTATTGCATAGAAGAATTGCATGATACAAGAAAATTGTTTTAGTTTACGGAATTTAATCAACTAACATATGACCCACCAGTAAAAAAAAAGAATTATGTGGTTTTCTATCAAACCACAGGAAATAAAATACAATTTACGTTTCTTGGTTAAGATAAAAAATAAAAAAAAAAGGTAACAATTTAATTGGTTGAATCCACCTAACACTCAACCGCTGTGTTGGAATGTTTAAATTAAAATGCTGTGAACAGCAGCTTGTGGATGATATAAAATAACCAATAGTTCCTACTCATCATTCGATTCCCTATTGTAATTCTTTCAGGTTGGCTTCCTTACTGTACTTCATACTTGAGCAAGCTTCGTTACTGTACTTCAAACTTGAGCAAAACAGTCAGCTATGGCAATAAGAGGTCCTCTCCACTTCTGTCTCCTAATCTTGGCTTGCATTTTGGCCAGTTCTAATGGTGCGGAACCCAGTTATAATTATGGTTCAGCTACGCTCAATCGGAGCAGTTTTCCAGCTGGTTTCATATTTGGAGCAGCATCATCTGCATACCAGGTGTGCCAGCAAGCTCATGCATTTCCTCCAGGAAATTTTTTTTTGACATATGTTACATTTGAAACATATCCGTTTTGAACATTTCTTTGCATGTACCTGCAGTAGCATTCAAGTAATGCCCTTTGATTTTCCTTGACCTTCTAGCACTGGGCAGGCGTTAGCCCTCATGCATGGTCTTACGACTTTAGAGAGATATATGTTTTGGCTATATTATATATGTAGTTCCTTTCCTGAAGCTTTTGTGGCTGCACATTGTACATGAACCCATACTTAATAGGTTATCTTGTTTTCTTCATAGATTGAAGGAGCATCATTTGAAGATGGTAGGAGGCCCAGCATATGGGATACCTTCACTCACATGGATCCAGGTCTCTCTCTCTCTCTCTCTCTCTCTCTCTCTCTCTCTCTCTCTCTCTCTCTTCACACATTTTCTCCAGGGAAAATTGGATTAAGTTCTATGACAGTAGGCTATTTTCATCTGGGGATCTATCTACTCCCAAATAGCGATGTTCTAACAGATCTTATCGTCTCGTGGCAGAGAAAATAGAGGACCACAGTACAGGGGATGTAGCAGAAGATTTTTATTATCGCTATAAGGTATGTTAACTACTATAAAAATTACTCTGATGGGTAACATAAGAAACAGGCCATCAGCAGCGCTGCAATGTGCTTTTCTTTGAATTTACATAATTTTTAATTTGTTCCAACAGGAAGACATTCTTCTGATGAAAAATATTGGTTTCGATGCTTTTAGATTTTCCATCTCATGGCCCAGAATTTTACCTAGTAAGTATCACCCTAACAACAATTTCTCATGTAATTCGTTTTCTTTTTCTGTTTTTAACTTCACTTGTACTGTGAAATGGGAGTGAGAAATATATGTTTAAAAACTTTTGACTTCATACATTCTTTTCACATGTCTCTCAAGTCATGCTCCTCAAAACTTCATTTCCCTAGTATTAACCATCCACAATGGGTTCTTAGGTCATTTTCAACCAAGAGGTTTTTGTAAATCAGTATAAGCATAATGGCACAAATTGTGTTTTACAAATTAGAGCGTCAATTTTATTTTATGGTATTAAAACACAAGTTAGGGATATTAATATAAATTGGTGCATTAAATTAGCCTGTGGCGCACATTTAAACAAATATTATGGTAAATGTGGTGCACTAAAACACAAGTGTGACACTCTTATGGTTATGGTATTAAAACAAGCTAGGTGTTGTACCACAAATAAATTTGTGTGCCACCTTAGTTGTTATGGTATTAAAAAAAACACATTAATACATATTTGATTGAAATTTCAGAAATTATATGTAATTAAAAATAACTATATATTCTTTTATTTATTTTAAATACTATAAAATAAGCTAAGATATTGATGTATACAAAAACAAAAAATAATTTAAAAATGTGAGTGTCTATTTTTTTTTACGTAATATATTATTATATGTGCATGACAGCTCTCATTTTTTATATTTATATATATTATGTTCTTATTTATACAAATTATGTTCTCTGCACCCGCTTCCGCATTGCAATTGGTTACTTGGGCACAACACCCGAGGACTGAGTTGCCAGTTGGGAAGGCAGAGCTGAATACTTGAATTTGATTGGTACGTGGCTTTCTTAAATTTGATTGGCGGAGACTTGCTCGCTGTTTGGAATTTGAGAAAAGAAATGAAAAAAAAATTATTTATTATTATTTTCATATTTAATTTTACAAAAAAAATAAAAAAATATAGATAAAAAAAAAAAGATTAATTTCAAATTTTTTCCCCTTTTTTTCCTTTCATTTTCTCACCCTTTTTTCAAGTTTCAAATAGGCTGTTAACACTTGCGGGGTCTGTTAGATGCAATTGGTCGAGAACTTATCTAGTGGGTGGGGAACTTGATTAGTTTGTTGGTTTTTTGGATGTGACTGGTGGATGACTTACCTGGCGGGTTTACACCCCAAGGCACGGGAAAAATTATTGAGTGCTGCACAAGCACCATGTCCCCACCCATATGAGTTTTAGAATAGGAGCACTGTTCTTGAGTAATATTTTGAAATTCGGACTGTTGTTGTAAAATTTAGGCGGCTACATGTTAACGAAGATAAGATTTTGACAGGCTACGGTAGTGACATGTTGACTCCAAGATTAGATGTTACAATTCCATATCGTCTGAGAAATGAGAGAGAAAATGTTATATATTTAGACACTTGTATATCCTTAGTACAATGCATTTTTAAAACTTTGCGAGTCAAGGTTCAAAGTCGACAATATTATATTATGTGGATCTTAGGTCATATAGAATGGTATCAAAGTTAATTTCAACTAGAAGTGTGAGGATCCAGTCCAACACGAGGATGCGTTGTCCGTTAAGGGGTGAATTGTGAGATCTAGGCGATAGTACGTGGACAGGAACGAGATCCTGGCAGACTACAACAAGAGCAGGCTAGCTTCAAGGGTATATGCTGCGATTCCACATCGCTTGAAGAAAAAGAGAAAAAGTTTATATATGTAGGCACTCGTATTTTCTTGGATACAATGCATTTTAATCCGTCACATTACTAGTTCAATCATGGGTTTAACCGAAATTGACTTGTTAGGCATCGAAGGGGAGGGAGAACTTGAAGGGTTGAAGATTCAAATCGTGAAATTAAACCCTAAAATTTTAGCCCCTTCAAAGATTGAACCGGATGGTTCAACAATCGATTTAGATGAATAGGTGATGATTTAACAACAGTTCCTAATGAATTTGTCCAATTTTAACCAAAATAAGTTTAAAGGGTTGATCGACCATTTCTTGGACCGTTAACTGTCCAATCTGTTGAACCAAATGGTCCAATTAACATATTGCTCTAGAGCACTGAATAATTTCACCAAAACAAGAGACAAAAACATATATAAACTTTTCACCTGAATCAAAAAATCGTAAATATTTAATACTATTAGAACACTGTGTGCATTGGACCCCACCTAATAGGAAACTCTATTGCTTTGTGATAGGTGGAACAAGAATGACGTAGTGTTCTAGAAATATTGAATAATTTGACCTATTTGACACACCCAATTCTCATCCTAGCATGATATCATGATGTTATAACCAATTACTTTTGGCCATAATTATTAATATTGTACTGTACGCATTGATACCTGTTATGAAATGGTACAAAAATATCAAATATACTATATCGATTATACTATACCGTATCAGTCGATATCGGTTATCGACATATGCCAGTCAATACTCGCCGTACATAGATGTACTAGCTAATATATGATTTACCAGATGACACCATATTTAGTGTAATTTATTTTGAAGTGATTTATTTTTTTATTTGATGATTAATTTCAATTAGAACTTGTATTAAATATATTCTAACAATTACTTTAAACTTTTTTAAATATATTTTTGGCCTGAATAACAAGTTTATTTTATGTTTTTATTACTAAGTATATATTATTATAAATTTATAATATTATAGTGACAAATTTAATATGTTATTCTGTAATTCATCGGTACCAATACGTACCATACTAATAGTAAAAATGATATACTAATTGGTACGGTATTAATAACTATACTTTTAGCCTTAATGTATCTCTAAAATAAAACAAAATTGTGGTTGAGAGTTGAGAGTTGAGACGGAGGTTGCTGGCTTGAGGGTAGAGTACAATACTAAAGGTTCTGGGGTTGTCCTATGAGGTTAAAGTTGGATGGTTCGGGCCCGTGTCACCAATTCTCCTCCCATAGGTTAAGCCTGTGATTAAGAAAATAGAAATTTGTGAGATGAATTTTATTAGACTCGTCGAAATATTCTATTTTGTACAAGTGATCTATTTTAGAGAAATTACGAATACGAAAGTTAAAAATTCAAATGAATGAAAAGACGTCATCATAAAACAAGAAAGATGAGACTCGATTCTCTACTCAAGTAATAATACAAAAATTTTCTCCATAAAATGATATATATACAATCTCAACTAATTTAATGGCTTGAGTTTTAGGTTGGGCTTGGGCTCGACTACGCGAGTGTTTGGAACTCAAGCCCGACAGGCTCGGGTTGTAGGTCAAGTTGTTATCATTCTTACACTAAATCATTATCATTGGAAGACAATTTGTACCTTTGGGAACACAACATCCAACTACCCTTGGCCAGTTGGCTTTTCTACTATCGTAAAATGCTGCTAGACCACGAGCCTTTTATAAGATCTTAACAACATATTTTTTTAGGGATAATTACACTTTATTTTTTTGTGGTTTAAACCAAAATTAGATAACTCCGTGTGGTTTAAACGTAAATGCATAATTCTCTTGTAATTTGAACTTATCTGCAAAATTAATGAAAACCGTTAGATTTAACGGAAATTATGTTATAGGGGTATTTTTTTGTCATTTCATCTTTTCAAATTAAAACATCAAAAAAGTGATTTGACTCTTTTATGCCAAAATAAAGGCTTGTCTATCAAGAAATTTTTTTTTGTTATTTTACCAAATCGTCTTTTTTATATTATAATTCAGAGAGATAAAACAACAAAAATAGTTATATAATAGAATTTTCGTTAAATCTAATAGTTTCTATCTATTTTGCAGATAAGTCCAAACAATAAGTGAGTCATATGTTTACTTTTAAACTATAAAGGGGTCATTTGATTTTGACTTAAACCACAATGGGTAAATTGTAATTAGCCCAATTTTTTACAGTTCAATGAGCTGCTAAATAAGTCCATCTTTTAATGGGCTTGGGAGCATATGTAAGCCCATAAGGCCCGACTTGATATATTTTTATGTCTGGTTCTAATTACGGGCGGGGCTTGAGAAGAATGTTTGAAATTGAAACTGGCCTGCCTGATCCAAAATTTATATATAATGAATTTATGTACACTAATATATCATATGTATACATTTTTTGATAATGTTATACAAATAAAAAATTCATATAAAATTTTTATACAAAATAATGTGTCTTAATGAGAGCCTTTCATTTCAAAATAAATACCTACCATGATAACTTTTAATTACAAAACAACTACTGACACATCATTTCGTATTAATGTTTTGTAAGAATAGCATTTTTCTACATTTTTTATGATAATAACCTTGTGTTTTGGAGAAAAAATAATTTCTAGAATAATGTTATACAAATAGAAAAATTATATAGAATTATGTATAAAATAATGTGGTTAAATGAGAGCCTTTAACTTTTAAACAAAACACCAATTATAATAATTTTTAATTACAAAAATATCATTGGCACCTTATTTTAGAAAAATATTCTATAAATTACTAAAACCACTTGAATTGACACATCATTTTTTGTCAAGTTTTAACACAAATATTTTTAGTGTAAAAGGTTGTGAGTTTAATGGATAGGCCCTTAACAACGTAATTCTTTAATCAAATGTGTGAACTACGTTCTAATACTCAAATTGGTGAATTAGGAGTTAATTCCTATCAAATTCTTGAACTCCAATGGTTAAAATCCTTGAATTCTGATATTTACCTATAGTTTGTTGTCAAGTGTAATGTTATACGATTAAAACACAAAATAACTAATCGCTTATTGAGATTTTGCATATATTTTGTTTTTGCAATTAGAAAAAGTAATGGCTCATGTGATTATTGTGTTTCTTTTGTTTGTTTTAAGTATTATGAAGTTTGGTATTTTTTAACATATTGATGCATATAAAACTTAAAATTTGAGTTTATCTATACTGTATATTATAGCAATAGGTTAGGAGGTCTTTGGGCCTTATACTCCCAATTCAATTTTTACAGAATTTTTTTTCAAAATTAAAATACCAGATGTTGCAATTTGATTGGTTAACCTAAAACCTTTCACTAATAGAATTATATATAGTATATAAATGGACCTTTAATTCCTATTATATATTTTCTACAGTCACCCCCATAAACTTTTTAAAATTTACATTTTTGGTAATATTAGAATATCATTGTTACAATTTGATTGGTTAAAAGCTCAATTTTATCATACTTTCCTAAAATCTTACATTTCTTCAAAATTCAAACTATTATATATTTCCCAAAGTCACTCTCTTAAATTTTCGAAGATTAAAATTTTGGTAATATTAAGTTTTAGTATATTATTATGTTGTTTAGACTAACATAATGTGCATGTATAGCTATTTATCTATAGCATTATGTTGTTGGATTTTTAATGCTGAAAGATCTAATACAATTTTATTAGTTTTTTTTAAATTTAAATTACTAATATTACATGTGTTATAATAGTATCGGTTTAACGATGAAATTTAGTAAATTTAACTTTTTTCATGATTAATAAATCTTTACTAAAATCTCATCTTATTTTGGAAAGTTTTACATAAAATTTCAAAATATTAGAATTCTTAGTTTTAAATTTTCTTAAGTTCTTTCCTTATAATTTTAAAAAGTCCTCTAGCTAATTCAAAGCTACAAAATTTTCTATTCAAATACCTTTAATTTTTTTCAGAAGGACAAATTATCTATACTATATATTATAGCAATTGGGTGATCAACCTTTTAAAATTTTTAAATATTATTAAATATCTCATAATATTATTAATCTAACTATAAAATATAAAAAAAAATTACCTTCTATTCATAATTAGTGAATATTTACTAAAACTCAAGTAATTTAGGTAAATCAAATCTCCCTAACTTAAAATTTTACATTTGTTTTTTAGGTAATCATTATTTTAAGTAGTTATATGTGCATTATTAAATGTACTTATATTAAACAAATCATTCAACATGTGTAACTTATACACTGATCAATGTGGTTACTTAGAAAGATTTTAAGTTAAAAAAAAAAAATTTTAGAATGTTCACAATAAACTTAGTTTCTTACTACAATTTAAGAATTTTCTTGTTATAATCAACTTTTAGGGTCTGTTTGGAAGTGTTGTCAGTTTTTGTTTTTTGTTATATATTTCTGTTTTCTGTTTTTGTTTTTTGTTATATGGTCTAATGATAGGATTTATAAGTTACCGTTCCACTAAAAAACTAAATCAATGTTATAGAATCAGAAAATACATTTATTTTAGTATTTTTTTTGTTATGTTTTAATTTTTGAAAAAATTTTCTAAAAACAAAAAGCACTTTCCAAACAAACCCTTAATCTTTTATTTTAGTACTATATTGACTATTATAATTTAGTTTATTCATATTATTAATGTATTAAATTTATAATTTATTTTTCATAATGCTTGTGTATTTAATAAATATTATTTTCACTCCGTGCATTACAACGGGTTCAGTGCTAGTGTTTATATATAGTAATATGTGTATATAAGCATTGAAAAGACAATTCCGCTCTTGAGTTATTTTAAAATGACTCCCTCACCTATTGCACCTGCGCTAGAACCCGCATTACAAATCGGTTACCTAAACAGGTTTCCACGGTTTCACCAACTATTTTTATTAGTTTTTTTTGGGCGAGGGCGGACTTGAGAATTCAAAATTACATTCAAGGCAGGACGGTGCGAGCCGGGTTAATTCATCTTTTGTTATTATATGGTGCACGCCCACCTAACTAACTTTTCTACTTCTTTACTAGACAAACGGAAAGAACAAAGTTGGTCCATCTATCTACAATCAATGCTAATTGCAGTTGCAATACTCATTAGCATATCTTAATTTCGAAGGAAGATTAAGTAAAACTTTGGCATAAAAAAAAACCGTTAACATGTGCAGTAAAGATTAAGTAAAACTTTGAGATCACCCATTATAGAACTACTACTACCTCGAATTGTTCTCCTTAAGCTAACCCTTTTGGAAATGGTTTTCATTAGGGCAACATTTAAGTGTTGGTAAGATGATCACCCCACTAACATTTGAGAAAAAGGATTGAGAAATGAAATTACATTTAATATTACTCATGTTCCTAATCTCTCACTTTTTTTTTTTTGTTTTTATCAGAGGGGAAAATTAGTGGCGGAGTGAACCCTATTGGTGTCCAATTTTATAATAATATCATCAATGACATCTTATCAAACGGTGATTACCCTACATATATAACTTATTGTCATTACTTTATTTTTTTTTGATATAATGTGGGATCGTTCACTCACGATTTGGCTGGTATGAAGGTTTGCAACCCTATGTGACGCTATTTCACTGGGATCTTCCACAGGCCCTTGACAATGACTATGGCGGATTCTTGAGCCCCAAAAGTGTGTAAGTTTCACTTTCACTGAATTAAAACACTTAAAAACTATGAAACCACGTCATTATATTAAACCCTAGCGTGTGATGAACAGGGATGACTATTTAGACTATGCCAATTTTTGCTTCACTACATTTGGTGACCGAGTGAAGCATTGGATCACATTGAACGAGCCATATGAGTTTACTACATATGGATATGCAACTGGTACCTATGCGCCTGGCCGATGTTCTAATTATATAGGAAATTGTACGTTTGGGAACTCTGCAACCGAACCATATATAGTCGGCCACCACCTTATCCTTTCCCATGCAGCTGCTGTAAAATTGTACAAGGAGAAATATAAGGTTAGTATTTTGATGTAGTTAAGATAAATTACATCACATGACTAAGCTTAGAAATATATGTTGAAACAACATTAGATGATGTTTTCAATTGAAAAACAGTAACTCTAAAGAGCATTTTTGAATGCCATCAAGAGGGCCCTGAAGCCTGAGAAATGTTTGGAGTAATAAGCACTACTAAAAAATGGAACTTTTGCCTTTTTGCGATGCAAAAACTACTTTGTTTTGTAGTGAAGGAGGAGGATAGAATGCAAATATAGAAGAGTACTTATGTTTTCAAATCTCATAATAGTATTATTTTTATAAAGAATGTTGTTCTTGATCAAATTTCCAAATGTGCAGCCTTCTCAAAATGGTCAAATTGGCGTTACAATATCATCCAAGTGGTACGTGCCGTTTTCCAATAACGTAGCCAGCCGAGAGGCTGCCAAAAGAGCCCTTGATTTCAATTTGGGATGGTAAAGTGTTGCGCCCTGAAGTTATGGTTTTATCATACTTATCTTGAAGGACAATGTTATTTTTTCAGAAAAACTTGTACAATGAGTTTCATAAATGATATGATAATGTTTTTTTTTTTATAATTAAGAGTCATCATTATGGGTGTTCTGTTTTAAAGTAAATGACTCTCAATCAATCTTACAATTATATTTGTAAATTTTATGGGTGCATAACATTATCCTACATTGAAAGATGAGGCTTTGTTGCAATTTATCAAAACCTTGATAGTGTTTTTGAGGCTAAGGTTTGAGTGAGAATAAATCCCTAACATGACATGTTAAGTGAATATATTTGCGTGACTTAATGCTACGAAGGTGTAATTGTGTAGGTTTTTACATCCAATGACATATGGTGATTATCCCCAGACTATGCAGTCTCTAGTGGGGAATCGATTGCCCGAATTCACCAAGTCAGAGTCCGAGATGTTGCAAAATTCTTATGATTTCCTTGGAATAAATTACTACACTTCAAATTATGCAGCTAATGCTGTGTACTTCAACAATTTAAACTTAAGCATGACAACAGATGATCGTGTTATTTGTTCTGGTATGATCAAAAGATATTACCTTGGCAAACTTTTTAAATTTTCTCTTTTTTATTCCTTTTCTTTTTTATTTTCCTTTTTCTGGTCCCAGTTCTGCTTAGAAAAGATTTTTTTTTTTTTCTTTTGCCACAGTGGTGAAAGACGGGGTTTCCATTGGTCAGCCGGTAACCTTTCTTTCTTTCTATGGACATATTCCAAAATAAATTACGTGTAGAAACATTATTAAGATGCATATGCAATAACTATGTAAAAAAAAAAATTATGGAATTTTCATCAGTCAATAATGGTATGAGTGGTTTTGTAGACTGCTTTGAGCTGGCTTTATATGTGTCCAAAAGGAATTTGGGCACTTACAACATATATTAGAGACAATTATGGCAATCCACCTATTATCATCACTGAGAATGGTAAGCCATTTTAATTTTTAATCATTAATTTTTATTTTAAATCTTGAATGCTTCTGAGTAGTGTAATGCATCAATTTTTGAACAATTTGAACTATATTATGCTTTTCTATAGGTGTTGCAGATGCAAACAATAGCACGTTATCAGTTGAAGAATCCTTGGATGATGAGCTGAGGATAACCTATCATTACGACCATCTAACTTATCTCTTGAAAGCTATCAAGTAAGCTATAATGTTTGACTTTCTATCTCTCTATCTCTCTCTCTCTCTCTCTCATAAGAACACGAATGAAGAAGTTTGGAAGAAAATTTAGATAATTTAACTGATGTATACGGAGAAATGAGTTCTTATTTAGAAAATATTTGCATACACCACGACAAGGAAATATGATTGGTAAAACTGGATCTGTATCGTAGTTCAGATTGGGGGAGATGTTGTTTGCGTAGGAATAACAAAATGAAAAGCATAAGGACATATAGTACAGTACCACTTTAATTGAGTATATTGAATATAGCTTGTTTTTGATAGATACACACATCCTAATGCCAAGAAAAGTACATTACAACTCTAATTTGAGAAGACATGAAAATAAAAATTGACATCGTGTGCAATTTTTGCAGAGAGGGCGTCGATGTGAAAGGGTACTTCGTATGGTCATTCCTTGACGATTTCGAGTGGAATTTTGGTTTTACTGTTCGTTTTGGCATCACTTATGTGGACTATAAGAATGGGTTGAGAAGATACCCCAAAGACTCCGCAATTTGGTTCAACAAGTTACTCCAAGGGGAGAATGTACTCTCTAGGCCATCTGCATTTCAATGGCCTCTGGGATTGATAGAAAAAACGTCTTCTATTTTTCAAATTAACGAGACAAGTGCAGATTCTTATTTCGTTTGACTTGTTCTTAAGAAATAAAGGATGTCTTAATCTTTTTTACGAAACAATTTTCGTAACCCTGTCAATCATATTGTTTTTTCTTTTAGTAGACACAAGGAATTTTAGTAGTGTATCCTACTATTTATGGGGAGGGGGGGGGGTACAAGCTTTGAACTTTGAAAATGGGAGGGCAAGACTCCAACCCGTGACATGCTCAGCAGAGGTATTGAAGCCCCTTACCAACTGGGACACTCCTCCGCTTCAACAATCATAATTATGTCTCTCCAAAAAACAAAACTTGAGTTCCAACAACTGGTCCAATGCACCAACTATCAAAAGTAAATCAATTGATGGAATGTGTAAGAAAGACATGAATTCACTAAAACATCTCACTCTTGCTTAAATTTCTAAGTGACAATTACACCTAAAGACTGAGTTACAACTACTCCCAAAGGTAGTTCCAAATCCGGCTGTGTGTGGATAAAACATTGATCCTCCATGCATAAAGTACAACACATTTATAAAATTCAAAGCCACAACTCCCTTTAACTCGTAATAACTACCTCTATAAGTTACTAATTACTGCTGTTTGGAATTTAGATTTATCAAAAAAAAAATAAAGAAAAAGAAAATGATAAGTTAAAAGACAATAAAATGAAAGAGGATTTATGTTTTTTTTTTTCCTCACATTTTTTTTTTTTTTTTTTAATAACCAAATCCTTAATCAAAGCAAAGCCTACAAGTAACGTCTTTTTTATGTTCCGAATACCCTTAACTCCTGCGACGCCAATGTTTTCAAGTAACGTTCGATCACCACCGTGATTATTTTTTAAAGTGCTATGTGTACTTGAATAACATCAACTAACCATTTTTAGATGTGCTCTTGAACTATCACTTGAACTTCAACTAATTGTTCGACTACTTGCTCGCATATATACGGTGCATACACAATTGTAAATGTGTATTTCGCATATACGTATATACAACATTTAAATATGGATGAGATGAAATTTCCCTGATGATGAGATTTAGTTTTTTATCACCGAAATGAAATTTTCAACACAAGTGGTCACCATTTTGCTAGAGAATCCAATAGAAGTAACTCAGCATTCCACTCAATTAAATTTGGGAACGGCTACACTAACTCGAGGGTAGGTATTACTTGAATTAATTCTGTAGGTGAGATTTTTAGGAAGACCCAGTTAAATTCTTGAAATCAATTTGATGAGCATGAACAATTTGCAAGAGAAGAAGACGACGAGAATTTCTCGACCCTTTTTGGATATAAGGCATTTAGATGATTAAGTTAGCAAGTTTAATAACAATGACTCAAATGAAATATTGGAGAGTTAGAACTCAAGTGAACGTATCTTACACCTTAATGGTATGGGGTATTTATAGTGCTCGAAATGCTTTAGTCTCATAAGGAATTGTATTATGTCTCCTCCTAGAAGTTAATCTCTTTCGAATAATTGCTTAGTGTCCTAATCCTTTTAGGAATGGACTTGCAAATGTTTTACCAACTTGGTCTTTATTGAATTTGGGCTAATTTCACCACAATTGGGGCCTTCATATAGGTATTGGCTAACTTGGGCCTTTTTAAACCCAAGTCAACAGTATATTACCAGACAGGCCTGGTACAATAACTCTGAGCCTCATTATTTTGACCCACAGTTGCCCCCCAGCTCTAGTGCCCTTTGGAAAGGGGCTGGGGCTGATGGTTTATAACTGTAGATACACGATTGATGGTATACACACGGTTTAACCATCATTTGCTATATAATGAGATGTGACTATTAGGGAACTCAATGCATTTTTGCCATCTATTCACGTTTTTCTGTAAGTGAGGAGTCCTTTCATCCAACTGAAATGGTAGATCAGTGACACTATGTGTATTTTTTGATTTTGCTCCTCTACGAAGAAACTCTATAAGTCCTTCTTGTTCGATCTTCTTTCTTCGCTTCCTCAGTAGAAATCTCTAGGATCTTTTATGTTATCTTTCATGTGAATAGGCTTAGAAGTATGGTTGATAGTCCCGTCACCGTTACGGCTTTTAAGCATAGATACAACTTCTTAGAAAAGGGTCGATATTAAATTAATCGAGCCTAAGAACGATGGTTGGTTTGTAAATAAAGAGGGTGCCCAACTAGTTCTTCATTATGGCTGCAGGTGTACATATATAAATATATATTTGCGTGTGTGTACCAGCATAGGTGCGGGTGTGGGTGTGTATATGAGAGGTGTAGAGATTGTTGGTTAGTGTGGCTCAAAGTTCACAAAATTTGCTGGAAGAATTGGAGCTGGTGGTACTAAATGTATACTAGAGGAAGCTTTCAGCTGCTGAAGAAGAAAAAGCCAATCTAAAATTTTCAACCCACCGATGGTAGGTGAAGCCACCCTTTGTACAAAAACTCACCTACCATCTACTTTACCAACCCCCATCTTTGCCTATAAAAAGCAATTAATTCTTCATTCAGAAATCATCCCTCAACCTATGTGAGAGACTATGAAGAGAAATTTCTATGATTGTTTGTAAATTTCTCTAGTTCTATAAAAAGAGTGTTGTCTCCGTGAACGTAGATAAATTGTCGAACCACATAAATCTCTGTGTTCTTGGAAACAAAATTTTTCCACCTTGATTTCTAGGAATTTCTGCAACAAATAACACAGATTTATATGGTTCGGCAATTTGCCTACGTCTAAGGGAATTTCGGAAACAGGGATGTCATTATATATGCATATATATATATATACCCATGTGGGTGTGGTCTGCAGTAACCGGGTATGCACAAGAGAAAGATGATGAAGGCAATAGGGGGCCACAAGTGTAATGGGTTAAGCCTGCCATGAATGATCATGGCTGCTGTGCATGATGTTGGTTTGGTTTTGAAACACATGGGTAATGAGTGTTGGTTTGTATATATGAGTGACTGTTGGTTTGTGTATGTAAATGGGAGTCATGGCAGTAATGGGTGTTGATTTATATATTAGTTAGTGTTGGTTTAGTGGCCATTTATGGCCTTGTGAGTTATGGCCAGTAATGGCCTGTAGCGATAGAGACGAAGATACAAAGAGAGAAATTAAAGAGGGAAAGAAGGGAGAGAGCTACTGGTTCTTAGAGGAAAGAGAACTCAGCTTTTGGAGAGAGAACAAGTTTTGATTTATAGATAAGAGAAATTGGGTTTGGCATGGATAAGAAGAGGTAAAGAAAGACGAGGAAAAGAAAAGAAAGGCAAGAAGAGAGAATAAAAGAAGAGACTAGAGAGAGAAGCTGGAATTTTTAGAGAGAGGGAATTAGATTTTCTTAGAGAGAGAGGGACGGGGTTCTCTCAGCCGCTGGGTGTAGATGATGAGTGGGTACAAATTCTACTATGGGTGTGCCCATGCTGGGTATGATGCACCTTTGTGTACTTGGAATTTTCCCAGTAGATTATGATGTAACGAAATATCTTACCTTAGTATTTTCGATACTCTGAATTCATTTTTAATGTTAATATGATCAAACTCTGACCCTTGAATAGTGATCACGAAAGGGTAAAGAATGAAAGGTGAACAGTTATTGTGTGACCGATCAATGGACAAACGTGTTTGGATTGTTATGAACTTTTTATATGATGGTCTTGATAATAAATGTTAATGATCCAATAGATTGAATTTAATAAAATGAGGTTCTATATTTTATTTGTATATTTTATTTGTAGTGTACCCAAAATTTATATAATGATGAAATGATGACTATTACTTTGTTCATCGTGAAGATTGATTATATTGGTTCATTGTGTATGATTTACCCAACCTGGTTTTATTGTTTATGATTAAAATATCTTGAAATGCATAGTTATCGCTGTTTGGGAGATATATTATTTGAATGATATTTTTATGTGAATGTTGCACTGAGTTGTTGAATTGTAAATATCTTTAATATTATCACTATTGAGTTATACATAGCATTGAGTCACATAGATATAATAGAGTGATGATAGCATGCATTTGATATCGAATGAGAAATTGTGTCATCTTCTAGTAAAGGTTATTTGAGAATATAGGAGATTATGAAATAATAATGAGCATGGGAAAGTAAAGTAAGTAGGGATTGTTCCTCCTTCAAGTGAAAAGCCCCTAATTGAGTCTTGGCCAAACAAGTTTAGCATCTTTAAAGGTGTGTAGATCCACTCGTACCATAAATAAGAGCTTTGAAAATGGGATTGGTGGATGGAATCATGGATTAGAGTTTCAAAAGCCATTGTTTCTCCCTTAAAGAATTGTATATATTGGTGAGTTAAGAAATGTGGAATCTGGATAAGATGTAGTGGAGAGTGAGATCATTATGACATTGAATAGAATAATGGGTAAAGAAATCAAATAAAGGAATATGAGGAATATTATTGTATTAATTTAAAAGAGAAATTAACAAATGGATTGCATTCATGTTGCATTGATAGTATATTTTGTTTACATGCACATACACTACTTTATATACTATGTGTTGTACGTTAGATATTCTATACTACTGGGCGTAAGCTCACACCCCATCAAATTTTGCAAGTGATAATTTAGATGAAAAGCCTATAGAAAATTATTCAAAATTAATTAATTACTTGAAAGAGTTGGTAGAAATTGACTATATTTTTCCTATTGTTATTTCATCAATACTATGAGAGTTTTGTATTTTATTTTGACATTGGGCTCAGATGTATTATTATTATGAGAGAAGTGTAGAGCTTTGCTGTAACTTTCTTGCACTATTTTAAATTGAACACTATTATTCTGGAACGGTTAAAAATTTAGCTTTAGTTTTCTAAAATTACTTTATTTTCATTAAAATTACCCTTGGAATTTGGGGTGTGACAAGCAATCTAATCAATTATATACTATTTAAATTGCATGCAAGAGTAATAGAGCGATCACACAATCGACACATGATTTTAGTGTAAAAATTCAAACTGAAAAACATTCATGGGCCCTAGTCCAGTCAAGCAATTACTATCAAGAACTGAATACAAAAGAGTTAACTTACAACCTAACCATAGATATCCCAATCATTGGGTGACGAATCATCACACTTTCGGGTGTGCTTTCCTTATATTGACTGAACCCTACGATCACGTATCGATATACCCACGATATGATTCTTTAGTAATTGATTGAGTATTAAACATCACAATACCGTTGGAATCCACCAAGCACTAAACGTTCCAGTTCAATCTTTAATCATTATATCAACAAACGGTTCACAAGAACACTAACAACTATGTCCATTCGAATCACATGAATCTAAATTGAAGTAGAAGCTTGCTTGCACACCTGCAATTCAATGCTTTCCTGTGCTTGAATTATGACGAACACCGCGCTATGAATAACTCGTCTTGATGCACCACCAAGACTATCCTTTGTTGAAGATTCGAAGTTCTTCTTCTTACTAAAAAGGTTAGGTTTTTCTTTGAGCTCTCTAGGTTATAATAATCCTTCTTGGAGGCTCTCAATAAATTTTTTTTGTTAGTGTTGAATTCTAGAAGATCAAGCTTTGAAGTATATATAGGAATTGAAGTCTTATCGGCTTAATATGAAGCTTTTCTATTTAGATTTTTCAAATATCTCTGGGGCAAGAGCTCAGCAAACTCACTGCTTCTAAATCTTGCTATGGTGAAAGCTCAGCGAGAGCTCGATGAAAGACTCTGGCCCCAAATTTGGATTTTTGCTAGGGTGAAAGCTTGGCGAGAGCTCAACAAAAGTTTCTAGACGAAATTCTGCAATCTCGCTAAGATCTAGCTGAAGCGAGAACTTGGAGAAAAATGAATTCTTTTATTTTAAGCTCCAAAACATCCCGTATATTGTTCAATCCCTCCTTAGATTTGGTTTGAACAACCTACCCCAAACAAAAATTTCTTTAGAATCTATACCATCTATCTAATTAACAATTAGATAGAGAATAAGAATACATTATTAAAAATAAAATATTCTAGTCTAGGAAATTTGTCAACTAACAAAAGTCCTAACAATAGAGAATAGAGAATATTCTTAAAGCCAAAATTCGAATAAAATATTGCTTCGTATTTCAAGCCTATAACCCTCAAGAATTCATAATATGGACAATCGATAGTGAAAATAGCCATTTAACAAGCCAGGCTCATGATATTGGTTTTTTTATTAATTAAATGACAATGAAATTTTTACCACTGCAGTGGCACCCTAATGGCCAAAAAATTTAGAAACTTTGAATATCAAAAATTTAGAGTCGTGTTCTTATTGTAGTGCATAAAATGGCAA
The DNA here is from genome assembly GCA_033060915.1 of Euryodendron excelsum. NCBI lineage: Eukaryota > Viridiplantae > Streptophyta > Magnoliopsida > Ericales > Pentaphylacaceae > Euryodendron > Euryodendron excelsum. Next base: position 69,623,666 of record CM065377.1, on the reverse strand, counting down.
ATAATAATAATAATAATAATAAAATTTTGATATTCAAAGTTTGTTGTTTTAATAATCATAATTAATTCTTCGTGTGTTCTACTTATCCAATTTGGGTGCTGAGTGACAAAAACCATGATGATGGTTTGATTTTAAAAATGAAAATATTTGGCAAAATTAACAATGCCAAATCAACGGGTTTGTACTATTTTTTGTTTGGTGGATGAACCATTATTGGTTGGATTTTTGTTTCAATCATTAATAGCTTTTAAAGGTTCCACCCACTCATATAATTTATCTAAATTTTAGTTTGTTTTCAACCACGACCATTGGTGAAAATGATCCTCCACCTTTTGAAGCCATTAATGCCATAGGAACCCAAATAGAATACCCACAATTTTTTTCTTTTTGTTTTGGTAAGGCATTGCAATTTATGTTGCCGTTGGAGAATTTCCATATCAGTTATTGACTTAATTACAAGTTTATCAATTATTTTGTCGAAATGGCGTTTCTATGCTTCTATCCAATAATGCAGCAATGAAGAAACAATTAGAAACTGTTGCCAATCAAGAGATTCTCTTATTGAGTGTCAATCAAAAAAAATTATTTGGCACTCTTAAAGTGGCACAATCCTCTTACTCTAACAGTCTTTAAATGTGTATGTTCTTGATCTATCTAACACAACGATTTATTACATTATAAGAGAATGAGAAAAAATGACGGTGTACTTCAATGATAAGATTTTAAAAAAATGCTACGTGTACGCGTAACGGATAATTAGGCGCCGCCTAAGCGCTGTTATGTCAACCCAAATCCATTTGTTATTAATAGAGTCGAGTTAATGCGGTGACAATCAGACAACACTTAACCGTATGCTGCGACTGCGGATAGCCCTACTCAAGATTTTACCTTGAACAAGGCCTAATTGGATACAACTTGGTGAAATTTAAGCTGACATCAACATATCACATCTACTTTAATTTTTTTTTTTTCAAACCTTTGCCTGTGCTCTGCAGCTAAAAATTATTTGTACGTTTGTCCGTTGGGGCTCCTTTCTTATCCTCCCTGTCCCTACCATATGTATGCTCGGCCATGCCCGTTTTTCATATCATCTAAATAATTTCGTTCGAGTAGAATATACCACATCTTTCTTGAAAAATATAAAACCGTCCCTTTCAAGCAACCTTTGAATATTTACAACGGATCTTAAATTAGCCACCATTATTAGTTAGCTATTATTAAGGCTCATTGAATAATCTAAAGTGTACGCGCACACAACCAACCCTCATGAACTAACCGGGGAGATGGGGCTTTCATCTTTAGTTTCACGTATATATATATATATATATATATATTTAATTTCATTATCCTTTACTTTTTGTTTATTTTGTGTTTTCATCTCTAACTTCATATTCATGTTGATTACAGTTTTAACCCTAGCAGATTAGTTGAAAACACATAAATGTACATCTATGTGCTTGGACTAAATGTGAAAATATATATCTAACCCCTTGTGACCTGAACTAATTAATGCATAAGAAGTGATAGGTTGGTATTAAATGTATACCCATGTGCCCATAATTTTTTCTTTATTTTTTATGTATTTATTTTTGTCTTTATACCACCCATCATTTTCGAAAACCATCACCACCGTTACCACCATTTTCGTGGCACCGGAAAATGACGGAAGGTTAAATTAAAGAACATAATGAAAAAAGTGAAATTTTTTTAGAAGGGCCTTAAAGTAATTTTGGCTTCTCAAAGTTCAGTATGGTAGAAGAAAGCACATCTAGTTACCTTTCACATTTTTAATTAGCTTTACACTTTAATTCAAACTACAGTAGAGTTACGTCTACAATATTCATGAGCTTAATTGGGTTGTAACATGTAAGCCCAATTATAAACTGATTTAAATGGGTTGAACATACGTACCCATTAAGCTGGCTAAAAAAATTATAAGAAAAACTATCATTTACAAAAAAAATATTTTGGTTTTTTCTTTTATATTTATTTTTAAAACAGATCTCCTTTTTTTATTGTCCACCACCACCACCCACCACTACCAACCATCACCACTCACCCCTAAAGCCGCCACCGAGTGCACCATTCACCTACCACTACAGTTCACTGCCACCGCCAACCACCATCGTTCCACTCATCGCGGCCATCACCACCACGACCACCCGTCACCACATGTGAAATTGATAAAAAGAAAAAAAAATTTCTTAAAGCTAAAAGCAAACACAATGATATCTCTCTCCACCCATAAACATAAAACCCAAACCTCCTTTCTAATTCCGCGGCTCCCCAAATTTGATTCCCTTTCTCGTGTGTTGCTGAAACTTCTCTCCCGGCCAGATTCAATTTCAGGCAAACTGAGGAACTAGCCAACTAGTTACATGATAGTACATATGATTTTATTTCAGACATGCAGTATATCATATGATATTTCCACAAAATACGCAGTTCAATTCAAGAGAACAACTTGAATTTTGCCCAGAAAAATATCATTTCAGCAACCCACACTCCTGGATGCAAATAAAACACACTCATTAAACTCTAGCAGCTTCCATCATCTGGAATTATGCAAGGAAGTACCAATGAGGTCCACAAATTCCCTAAATAAATGACAACTAGAATTCCACCAAAAAAAAGAAAGAAAGAAAATAAGATCCCAAGAGTGTAAGGCTGGTTATTATAAGCGCAATTCAAAAAAATTTGGGTTAGAAAGATGGTATTCTACGTTGAATGAGGTTTACAAGATATGATCAAAGGATTGGATTAAGAACCGTAAAATTCAACCAAAAAAAAAAAATTGTTTGATTATTTTTATATGAATAATATTTATTAGAGATAGACACAAGATGAGTCTAAATTATGCAAATATGTATATATATATATATATATAAATTATAATAAATTATATAAATTTAGACAGTAAAAAAAGATGAGTCTAAATTTGAGTTCATGAGTTTAGGTTGACCATTAGTGATCCATCCATATTTAACCTGCTTGTCAATTGAACGGGTTTGGGTTGAACTCATTTAAATCAGTCCAAACTCACTCATTTGCCACTCCTATTTTAAACTACATGAAATATGTACTTTTTGAGAAGAAGAATTAGCTCAAGTGGTAGTGACTTCACACCCATAATTGAGCTCATGTGTTCTCCCCTACTACTAGAAAAAATTTATGTGCTTTTCAATCAAACAACAGTTAATAAAATACAATTCACGTTTTTTAGTTAGCTTGATTGGTTGAATCCACCTACCAATCATGGGTGTGTTAAAATATTTTAATTAAAAATGCTGAGAAAACCAGTTTATGGATGATATAAAATATCCAGTAGTTCCTACTTATTCCATTCCCTATTGCTATCCTTTCAGGTTGGGTTCTGTACTGTACTTCATACTTGAGCAAGACGGTTAGCTATGGCACTGAGAGGCCCTCTCCACTTCTGCCTCATAATCTTGGCCTGCATTTTGGCCAGTTCTAATGGTGCGAAACCGAGTCATCATTCACCTACGCTCAACCGGAGCAGTTTTCCGGCTGGTTTTGTATTTGGAACAGCAACATCTGCATACCAGGTGTGCCACCAAGCTCGTGAATTTCCTCCGGGGAAACAATTTTGAACCATCTTACAATGAAAATAGCCCTTTTGAACATTTCTTCCATGTACCTGCAGTACCATTCGAGTAATGCCCTTTGAGTTTCCTGATTTTCCTTAACCTTCCAGCGCTGGGCAGGCTTTAGCCCCATGCATGCATGGTCTTGCGACTTTGACGAGACCTATGTTTTGGCCATTTATGTAGTTCCTTAAGCCATTGTACATAAAGCCATACTTAACAGTTGTCTTGTTTTCTTCATAGATTGAAGGAGCAGCATTTGAAGATGGTAGGAGGCCCAGCATATGGGATACCTTCACTCACAATGATTCAGGTCTCTGTCTCTGTCTCTCTCTCTCTCATAAATTGATTAAGTTCTATCACATTAGACTATTTTCATATGGGGATCTATTTAGTCAAGCTAATGCACCATGGAACGAGTGGAGACAAGTGCCCCGCAACTTTCACTATTTTTTTTAATTTTTTTCATATATATTTATTTTATTTGAAGTTTTAAATATAGTGTATTGATTTCACTAAATTTATTAACATATACCTTTGCTCCCACTATATTGACTAACTTATAAGTAAAAGACAAAGATTTACTAACACCTGTATTTTCTTTAGTTGAATTTTATTAATCCCTCATTATTTAGTCAAGTAAATAACACAAACACAACCCTCCATCCTAATATTAAATTAAATATTGTTATGCATACTTTCAATATTTTATTTGTCTAGAAAAAATTTAATATTCCCAAATTTTAACATTTTTATTCTATCTATCAATGACTCATGAACTGTGACCCCAATACTCAAAACTTCTCTTGGAATTTCAAACTCTAAGTATTTATGGATCTTTTGGTTTTGACACTAATTCTAACTATTGCGATTGCAATCATAAGGAATTTTTTTTTGTTTTATGAAAATTTGTAAAGAATAGGCTTTACATCCGGAATAGATGATTGTGTATATAGATTGATTGCGTAAAATAAGAAAGATATTTTCAATAACAGGCCAAATGAGGTTATCAAGTGTTATTTTAAAAATAAGAAAAGTCGTAGAGGCCTGTAAAATAAAATTTTGAAGTTGTGAAAAAAATATGGAGTCACCATTTAATTTATAAATATTCATAATTTTGTTAAGGGTGTACACTTCCTTTGTATAAATTAAGGTGCACCTCCCTCTTTTTTTTGGCATCGTTAGGTCCTATTAGTAGGTTTTTTTTTTTTTTTTTTTTGCTTTTAAAAGCCAAAAAATTTTGCGCATAAATTTTTTTTATGCATGATTTTATATAAATTTCGTCCTCACTGAACAAATATCCTGGATTCGCCCCGTATCTAAATCCCCAATGGCGATGTTCTAAGGGCATGTTTGGTTGAGGGATAAAAGTGAGGGATTGAATTAGTTATCCTGTGAGTTCCACAAAACTCTATATTTGGCAAAGAAAAAATTGTATGGGATTAGTCATCCCTCCGGATTACTAATCCCCCACAATGAGGGATAAACTCTAAAACAACATTTTTACCCTTCTATTATTATAATAAGTTAATATAATATTAAATAGTTATATTATAATTTAAAATTAATTTTTTATTAATTTTGTTTATTTTTAATGTGATATTTTGATGAAATAATATTTCTTATCCATATCATAATCCCATCCTAACCAAACGTAGTTTGAGTAATCCCTCATTACATCAGGTATTACTTATCATTTATCACCACTTTTTTAATCTCACCATATTACTTATCTTCTAATTTTTTATCCCCCAACCAAACATGCCCTAAAGATCTTATGGTCTCGTGGCAGAGAAAATAGAGGATCACAGTACAGGGGATGTAGCAGACGAATTTTATTATCGCTATAAGGTATTTTGGTATTTTCAGTTTAACTGCTGTAAAAATTGTGCTTTTCTTTGACTTAACATAATTTTTAATTTGTTCCAACAGGAAGACATACTTCTGATGAAAAATATTGGGTTCGATGCTTTTAGATTTTCCATCTCATGGCCAAGAATTTTACCTAGTAAGTATCATCCTAATTACAATTCCTCATTTTCTTTTTCTTTTTTTTTTAAATTTCAATTGTACTGTGAAATGGGAGTGAGAAATATATATATATATATATATATATATGAAAAGAAAAAACCTGCCGTCTGAATTGCTTTGACTTCACACATTCAATGGGTTCTTAACTAGGTCGTTTTCAAATAGTACGCGAATATCTACTTAGCAAGTTCAGGACTCGTAAATATTCTTCTTAACCAAGATGTTTCTGTAAATTAGGATAAGGATAATGGCACAAATTGTGTTTTACAAATTACAGCTCCACGTTTATTGTTATGATATTAAACTACAAAATGTGATTATTAATATAAATTGGTACGTTAAATTAGTCGTGGCGCAAGTTTAAAACACAGAATATGGTAAACGTTGCGCACTAATTCAATACAACTTAGAAATATATTATGGCAAACGTGGCGTGCTTAAACCAAGTTTGTCACTTCTATTGTTATGGTATCAAAACAATTCATGAGTTGTACTACAAATAAATTTGTGTGCCACATTAATTGTCATGGTTTTAAAGGTTTTAAAGCACACATTAATGCATATTTTATTAAAATTTCATAAAATATATTGTGATCTAGTAAAGAAATGACTATTATGCATGATTTATTTATTTTGAATACTATAAATTTAGCTAAGAAATTGCTGTAAACAAAACTTAAAAATTATTTAAAAATATGTGCATATCCTTATTTTTATATTTATATATTATTATATGTCTATTCATGCTTTAGAATAGCTCTCTCACTTTCAATATATTTTTATAAAGAGTCTTGTTAATAACTTAACAGGTGCCCTAATAATACATTTTAAACAAAGTTTTATTTGATTGTACTTAAATGTTAAAAATTATATTTTTATAATTTTTAATACCAAAAATATAATTTTTACTCTTTTAAATTACAAACAAAATATGTTTAAAATGCGTGACATGTTAACATTTTACTTTTGCAAGTAATGCTCTCGCGCACCTGCTCTGATATTGCAATCACTACTTGGTGCACAACACACAAGGACTGAGTTGCAAAGGCAGGGCTGAAGACAATGGAATTTGATTGGTAGCTTTCTTAAACGTGGTAGGTGGAGACATCATAGTCGGTGAATCTCGTAGATGTAACTGGTGGAGAACTTATATAGTGGGTGGGGAACTTAATTGGCTGGTTGGTTTGTTAGATGAGACTGGTAGTTGACTTAGCTGGCAGGTTTATACCCGAAGGCACGGAAAATATGTAAGAGCTACTCATCGTTGCCCCACTACTCGTAGTTGTGAAATTCATCCCGTTAAATAGGATATTATTTAACAGGTGAGTGATTTATACGTATGAGAAATGGATCTAGAGCACATAATAATATTTTTAAAATAGTAGACAAAAATATATATAGACTTTTTAAAATATGAATCAAAAAATTATAAAACATATATATAGACTTTTCAAGTGAATCGAGAAATTATTCAGTATTATTAGAACACTACATGTATTTGACAATGCCATCACATTCATGACTTATGACGGAACGATGCGTTATTTTTGTTGAGTTAAAAAGGTATGGCGGACCACCAATATAGTTACTTATTTATTGTAATTAAAATAACTCTTACTCCATTGAGTGTTTTGAAAAAAAAGAGTAATAGTTGACAGATCGAGCTGTTAGACTTAAGAAAACTTGTTCTCTATCAAATTAGCCTCTTCATACCTAGTACATATAGATATGACACACCACAATAACTGCACATAATTAGATTGGGCCACTAGCTGTTTTCGATTTACAGTCTTTACCATGCATTTACACATTACCAATATGGCCATAAAGTGACATATATGACAATACTTATTTATTACATACATAATCATGACTTCATTTATTTCACAACAAAACAAAAGGTGGTTGAGATAGAGGTTGCTGGTTCGATAGTGGAGTATAATACCAATACTGTGTTGAATCAGGAATTTGGTGAAAAAAATAAAATTAAAAAAAATATAAAATTACATTGTATGTTTGATTGTTAAAAAAATTAAAAGATAAAAAAAAACATAAAAATTAAAAAGTAAGAATTTAAAATACCTCATTTTGTTCTTTTTTTTTTTTACATTATTTTATTTTCTCTTGATAAATTCTAGTTTCAAACGTAACATAAATGTTTTCGGATTTTGAGACAGTTTTCCGATGAGGTTAGACTAGGCTGGTTCGGGCTTGTGTCACCAATTTTCATCCCTAGGTCAGTCCATTGCCCTCGGGATAGTGGCTTGGCTAAGCTTGTGAGCAAGAAAAGATGGATTTGTGCCAACAACTTTACTAGTCATCAAAATGTTACATTTCATACAAGCAATCTATTTTAGAATAATAGGAGTAAAAGAACATAACTCAAGTGAATAAAAAGAAGTTGTCATAAAACAAGAAATATGTGTCCCGTTTCCGTAGGTAACTAATCATATCGAAAATTTCTCCCGAGAATGATATCCAAATAATCATAAAACCCAATTAAATCTCGAAAGCTGAGTTATATGTTGGGCTTGGGCTTCAGCTGGGCTGCGCAAGTGCCTTTTGTAGATTTATTTAAACAATATATTTGGAACTCAAGCCCGACAGGCTGGGGTTGTAGGCCAATTTTGAACTAGGCAATTTGACTTTTGTAAACACATCATTCAACTACCCCACCAGTTGGCTTTTGCTAGACCACCAGCCTTTTAAAAGATCTCCACATCATCTTTTTTTTATTGTTTAATGGGCTGTCTAATCCGTCCATCTTGTAATGGGCTTAGGCCCAAAGGCCCCTTGAACTTTTTTTAGCTCTGGTTCTATTTAAGGGCCAGGTATGGGAATAATGTTTGAGATTGGCCTGACCCAAAATTTAGATATATGTTATGTATATTAATATTATATATATATATATATTATATTTATGTTATTTAATTTCTTTTTTAGAGAAAAAAACAATATTTAGAGCAATGTTATACAAATAAAAATTTATACAAAATTATGTACAAAATGAGTGGTTGAATTGTAAGAAAAATCCCATCATAATGGTTCTTAATTATAAAAATTCTATTGTCACATTATTTTAAGAGAATTTTCTATAAAACACTAAAGCGACTTCAATTGACACGTCACTTTTTGTCAAGTTGTAACATAATTAATGTAAAAAGCTTCTTAAATGGATAGGCTCTGAGTAACCTAAATCTTTTAACCAAATGTACCAATTGGCTCTAGTGCTCAAATTAGCAAACTAGGAGTTAATTTATGTCAAATTCTTAAATTCAAATGGTCAAATCCATGAATTATAGTTTTGACCAATAATTGGTTGCCACACATAGTATGAAAATATAAAATAACTAATCATTTGTTGAGATTTTGCTTAAAATATTTTTGTAATTAAGTAAAAGAAATGCCCATCGTGATTATTTTATTTATTCTACTTATTTTAAAAATTACTTTTTTTGAAAACATTGATGCATATAAAAATATACAATTATATTAAAATTATGTCTATAAGTTTATATCTATATATAACAAGATGCGTATAGAAGCCCGCTATAAAGATGCTTTCGCTCTCAAGTTATTTTTGTAAATGATGCTTTCATGTTCTATGCCCATGCCCGAACTCGCATTGTGAATTGGTTACTTAGGATAGAGTTGCACCAATTTTTAGTATTTTAGCCGAGGGCGGGCTTGAGAATTTAAAATTAAAACGATAGGCAAGTCCAAACCAGGCCCGGTTGACTCATCTTTTGGAACCAATTAGGGCAACATTCAATTGCAGTTCTTTTTTTATTAACCGGGTGTCCAAGTTAGTTTATGTCCACCTCAATTAATTTTGGAGTTTGTGCAGCCTCCTCGTCTCATACAAACTCGATAATTACCAGATCAAAGATCCTGAGAGTGTTTCGAACCTGAGACATTGAAGAAAGCAGACTCTTAAGTCCTAAACCTTAACCCCGCTTAAGGTCACATTTAATTGCAGTTGCAATACTCATTAACATATCTTAATTTCGTAGGAAGATTAATCGGAAATATGGCAAGAAAAACCGTAGACATGTGCAGTAAAGATTCCTCATCAACTTCAGCTTCGAGATCTCTCATTGTAGAACTACTCCTACCTCAAATTGTTCTCCTTAAGCTAACCCTTTAGGAAACATTTTTCAATAAGGCAACATTTAAGCATTTGATAAGATGATCACTCTATTAGAGATATTTCAGTCTCGTGTCTAGGGAGTGAGAAAATAGACTGAGAAATAGAATTACCTATTGTATTACTCATTTTTCTAATCCTCTCATATATATATTTTTTGGTCAGAGGGAAAAATCAGTGGTGGAGTGAACCCTATCGGCGTCCAATTCTACAATAATCTGATCAATGAAATCTTATCCAACGGTGATTACCCTACTTAACTTACTGTGATTACTTATATTTTTTTTGATACAATGTGGGATCTTTCACTCACGATTTGGCTCGTATGAAGGTTTACAACCCTATGTGACGCTTTTTCACTGGGATCTTCCACAAGCTCTCGATAATGACTATGGTGGATTCTTAAGCCCTAAAATTGTGTAAGTTCCACTTTCAGTTAATTAAAACACTTAAAAACTATGAAAGCACTTGATTAAATTAAACCCTAGTGTGTGATGAACAGGGGTGACTATTTAGACTATGTCAATTTTTGCTTCACTACATTTGGTGACCGAGTGAAGCACTGGATCACATTGAACGAGCCATATGAGTTTTCTTTTAATGGATATGCAACTGGTGTCCATGCACCTGGCCGATGTTCTAACTATATCGGAAATTGCACGTCTGGGAACTCTGCAACCGAACCATATATAGTTGGCCACCACCTTATCCTTTCCCATGCAGCTGCTGTAAAACTGTACAAGGAGAAATATAAGGTTAGTGTTTTGATGTAGTTAAGATGAATTACATAACATTATTAAGCTTATATGTGATGTTTTCACTTCAGAAACAGCAAGTCTAAGGGGCATCTTTGAATGCTTAAGAGGATGAAGCCAAAGGCCTTGAGGCTTGAGAGATGTGTGGAGTAGTAAGGAGGGTAGAATCCAAATAAAGAAGAGTACACATGTTTTAAAATCTTAGAAAGTTATTATCCTTATAATGATTTTGCATCTTGAAATTGCAGTATACAGAAATTTACAACTAAATTTGATATGACGAATATTGTTCTTGGCCTAATTTCCATACGTGCAGGCTTCTCAAAAGGGTCAAATTGGGGTTACACTATCATCCGACTGGTTCGTGCCAGTTTCCAAATCTGCGGCCAGCCTAAACGCTGCCCAAAGAGCCCTTGATTTCGCTTTGGGATGGTAAGTGTTGCGCCCTAAAGTTATGGTTTCATCACATTTACCTTGGAAGGTGAGGGTTTGTTGTGGTTTGTCGAAAACTCGTAGTGTTTTTGAGGCTAGGGTTTGAGTGAAAATAAGCCCCTAACAGAAGATGTTAATTAAGTGAATATATCTTCAAGATTTTCGTGACTTAACGCTGCAAAGGTGTAATTGTGTAGGTTTTTACATCCAATGACATATGGTGACTATCCCCAGATTATGCAATCTCTAGTGGGGAACCGATTGCCCGAATTCACTAAGTCTGAGACTGAGATGTTGAAACATTCTTATGATTTTCTTGGAATAAATTACTACACTTCAAATTATGTAGGTAATGCTGTGTACTTCAGTAATTTGAACTTAAGCATGACAACAGACGCTCGTGTTATATATTCTGGTAAGATCAAAAGATGTAACCTTGACAAACTTTTTAATTTTTTTCTTTCTATTCCTTTTCTTTTTTTATTTTTTTTTCTTTTTCTAGTTCCAATTATACTTACAAAAATTAATTTTTTTGTCACAGTGGTGAAAGACGGGGTTCCCATTGGTCAGCCGGTAACCTATCTTTCTTTCTATGGACATCTTCCAAAATAAATTACATGTAAAAATATTACTAACATCCATGCAATAACTATGTAAAAGCAAAAACCTTTTACGGAATTTTCATGAGCAAATAATGGTGTAAGTGATTTTGTAGACTGCTTTGAGCTGGCTTTATATGTATCCAAAAGGAATTTGGGCGCTTGTGATATATATTAAAGACAACTATGGCAATCCACCTATTATCATAACTGAGAATGGTAAGTCATTTTGATTTGTTTATTTTTTAAATCTTGAATGCTTCAAGTTGTGTCATGCATCAATTTTTGCACAATTTAAATTATATTATGCTCTTCTGTAGGTGTTGCAGATGCAAATAATAGCACGCTATCAGTTGAAGAATCCTTAGAGGATGAGCTGAGGATAACATATCATTACGACCATCTAACTTATATTTTGAAAGCTATCAAGTAAGTATATCAAAATACCCGCCCCAGTGGTTATATTTTCTTGATAAAGTTCCATTCTAATGTTTGGCTCTCTATTTTAAGAAATAAATGAAGAAGTTGGGAAGAAAATGTACACATTTAAACTGATGTAAAACAAGGAATCGGGTTCTTACATAGAAAATATTTGCATATGCCATGACAAGAAAATCTGATTTTGATAAAACTGGACCTGAATCGTAGTTTAGATTCAAGTTGGTTCAGTGGGGGTCATCTTTTGTTAATGGGGGCCGCAAAGGGTTCTTTCGAAAGGAAGCAAACGAAATTGGGGGAGGTGTTGTTTGAGAAGAAAAGAAAAAAATTGAAAAGCTTGAATATGAGAACACGTACTATACTACTTCATTTGAGTATATCGACTATAGTTTAGTTTTGTATTCAAGATTCATGCATCATATAAAAAAAATTATAGCCCGCATTTGAAAAGATGTATGAAAATAAATAATTGACATCGTGTGCAAATTTTGCAGAGAGGGCGCTGATGTGAAAGGGTACTTCATATGGTCATTCCTTGACGATTTCGAGTGGAGTTTTGGTTTTACGGTTCGTTTTGGCATAACTTATGTGGACTATAAGAATGGGTTGACAAGATACCCCAAAGACTCTGCTATTTGGTTCAACAAGCTTCTCCAAGGGGAGAATGTACTCTCTAGGCCATCTACATTTCAGCAGCATTTGGGGTTGGCAGAAAGATTGTCTTCTATTTTTTCACAGTAACGAAATAAGTAGAGACTCGTCTGTTGTATGAGTTGTTCTTTAGAAATAAAGGATGTTTTAATCATTGTTACCAAATAATTTTCGTAACCCTGTCAAAAGGTTATTCAAGGCCCTGAATTGCTAGCAATAATAACATTTATGTCTCTCTGGCCATGTTTATTTGCGGAATACAAAAATATGAAATAAATTATAATGTAGAATTAAGACGGTAATGACCGGTGATAAATAATACCATAATGTGATGAGAAATTACTTATACCATGTTTGATTAGAGTAAAATAAAGAATATGATAAGTAATTGTATAATATTAATAGAATATTATTATATAAAATTTATAGAATCTATGATATATAATAATGTGAGGGGTAGGCAAAACGATCTTTTTATGGCTTATGACTTACCTCTAGATATAGCCTCTCACCCCCTTTGTAAAATGGCTTATCCTCCATTTTGTGGAATTAATCTCCCATCCTTCTCTATGTTTTTTTTTTCCAAACTTGAGATTAGGTGAGGCTCTCAAATAACGCCTCCGATCCGGTGCTCCTAATATCTAAACATGGCCTAAGAACAAAAGGACTTTGGGAGTTCCAACAACTGGTCCAATGCACTAATTACAAATGGTAAATCAATTGATAAAATGTGCAACAAAGACATCAATTCACTTACCTTGTCATTCTTGCTGAAAAGTTTAAGTGACAGTTACACCTAAAACACCTTGTTTGGAACTTGGCAAGAGAAGGGAACAGAAGGAAAGAGAAAAATAAGGAAATATATATATTTTTTATTTGGTTTTATAAAGAAAATGAATGAAAAGAAGAGAAAAAGAGAGAGTGATTATTTTTCTTAAGTAGAATCAAGCAAAGGAAAGAATAGAATTTTAGTTATTTTTTCTTCCATTCCCTTCCTTCCCCATGTTCCAAACATGCTGTAAGTTACAACTACTCCCAAAGTAGTTCCAAATCCTCGTGTGTGTGGATATTGATCCTCCAACAACACTTGTATAAAATACAAAGGCAACTCCCTCCAACTTGTAATAACTCCCTCTAAACTACTACAATTAGTAATGTCTTTTTATGTTGTCAATGCTCCTAACTTCGACAACGCGGAATGTTTTCAAGTAACTTCCAATAACCATCATTTGAATTAATTCTAGTTATCACTAGAACTAATCGCAGTTACTATTCAATATAATAATAATTACTAGAAAATGTGAAAAAGTGGTAAGCATGGGTCATATTTTTGGTAACCATAAATCACAATTGTTGTAAATACTTTTTCACCATAACACTTGAATTTTTTCAAAGATTCTCATCCAATCTAAAATGTTTTTTTTTTTTTTAATTCTAAAATTATAATGTACCAGTACTTAAAAAACCCTCGGCTTATTTGTCAGTCGCGTCGGGTCTGCCGCTCAGTTGAAAGCTATGAAACAAGTCTGCGGTAGTTCAAAACTGGAATTGGCACAATATCGCGAAGTGGCCGCCCTTGCTCAATTTGGGTCAGACCTTGATGCTGCGACTCAGGCATTACTCAATAGAGGTGCAAGGCTTACAGAAGTACCGAAACAACCACAATATGCACCACTTCCAATTGAAAAACAAATTCTAGTCATTTATGCAGCTGTCAATGGATTCTGTGATCGAATGCCATTAGACAAAATTTCTCAATATGAGAGAGCCATTCCAAGTAGTGTGTACCAGAGAAAAATCCTTTAAAATTACCACCCAAAGTCATAGGCATTTATTGTATCACTACTGCTACAAAACCTTTGATGTGTCCGGCCATTGTTTGCTACAGGTACAAATTTAAATTAATAATTAGGTCTGGCTAACTTGTGCCTTTAAAACATATTTTTAGAACGCTAAAACCTGCCCTTACAGTGTTAAAAATTATGTTCACAATTTTTAATACATTATATAATCAAACGACATATACTTAAAATATATCCTAAAAAGACATGTTAGTATTTTTTGTAAGACCAAATATAAAGACACAACTACCAAGTCTATATCGTGACACTTTCTCGGCGAATTTATATTTTCTTTCGTAGACAGAAACCTGCTTTCACTTGATGCGTCACTTCAAATTAATTTATTTAAAATGTGCCACCTCTTCTCATATGCCTTTGTTCTCTGCAATTGTAAGAAATAAGAATAAAGAACAGAGAATATTCTCAAAGCCGAAATACGAATAAAATATTGCTTCGTATTTCAAGCTTATAAACCACATCAATTCATAACATGGACATTGGATAGTAATACTAGTCTTTTTATTAAACAAATGACTATGAAGTTTTTACCACTGCAATGGCACAATAATGGCCAAAAAATTTATACTGTGTTCTTATTGTAGTGCATAAAATGCACACAAAGAATATTCAAACTGTGGTGTTTTATTAGTCTTTGCACCATAACTAATTCTTGGTGTGTTCTACATATCCATTGTGGCTTTTGGCAAAGTTAACAATGCCGAATCAAGATTTAGTATAAGTGGAATGTTCATTATTCTTAACGATCTTTGAATAAGAACACACCCTCCACACCACCCACACCCACCCCCCCAGCCAACTGTTTTCTATCATTCTTTTGCCTATCACCCATGGGTGATCATAGAATTAGTAGTTACGTAGATAAAGCATGCGCCACATTTACATATATCAAGACATGATTTTACAAGGAGAAATTTAATAGGGGTAAAAACTGCGAAACCCAGCCCAATCAAACAATTGCTATCAAATAACTGAATACAAGAAAGTAAACTTGCAAACCTAATTATAAATATCTCAATTCCCCAGTGCTAAATCATTATGCTTTCAAGTGTACACTCATTATATTGAATAAACACCACCGATCACAAATCGATACACTCACAATATAATTTTTCAGTGATTGCTTAAGTATCGACATCTACCATACACCTGGAGTTCACAAAATACTGAACTCAATCCACTTAATATGTATCAAAATCAATGAAGACAATTATCAAGTTCTTTAAAAAGCTCGTACAGAAACTTAAGAGTAATTTAGTATCATGTATCTCTCTCTATTCTATTTAAGGTGTCTTGGATGGTATGGCAGCCCCTTGCACCCACTATTTTTATTATAATAAGTTTCACAAATTGCAAGTTCCAAACCGACATGGACTTCAGAGTTCAAATTAAATTGATTATGAAACACCACTGTGTTTCAACCTACTTCACATAATGCGGGTGCGGGAGTAGAAGCGGGTGCGCGAAAGCGTCATTTGTTAGAAGGATTGAGAATTAAAGCATCCCCAGAGCTTGTATATATATTTAAATAAATATTATCATTTTATATTTACATAATGCATTTAAGTAATTTTAATTTTTATGTTTTAATTTCTTGTTTGTAACTACTAAATACACAATAAAAGGAAGAAAAAAAAAAAGCATGGATGATACACAATTGTATAAATGGTTCAGTGGAAAACGGGGAACAATTTTTAGTAACCGGAGCTGGGGGTTGCATGTTCAATTCACGTTGCCAAGTGTTTTGCGTGGTTTGCAACTTCACAAGAAGCTTGGCTTTTGATCCAGTGTAGCAACACTTGCCGTGTACATTCCAAGTCAGCCAATGCAATTCATCTTGAATTCGCGAATTTTACCAAACCAATCCGCAAATTTGACCCAGTTTCATTCCCAGTTCGCGAATCCACGAACTCGAGCGCGATTTGCCACCCTTGGTAGGCGGATTGTGTTACCTAGGTTTCAACCCGTGTTATAACTTAAAGTCATTGTAGCTTTTGAACTCAAGTTGACTCACTAATATCATAATTTAGATTGAAAATACTTTCTGTTGGAATATTTGGTGTGACACAGTAATTTTAAGTCATTATTAAGATGAGACCCACATGTTCTGTTAGTGGGTTCAAGGTATTTTATGTTCTCTTTCATAAGGAGATAAAAAACAAGCATCTACTTGCTCAAATCTATGCAGATTTGAATGAAATAATGGTCTTCAAAGTAAGTACCATGAGTATGGTTATTGGGTGAAACTAAATACTTGTCCCACATTGATTTTCTATTGAAAAATTGATGGGTATATAAAGCTTAGGTTTAGAGATGGGTTTGGGAGCCACCCCACTTTTGTGGAAGGGGGAGGACCTATGAAATCCATGGATTGACCCAATACTTCACACGCACGCGCCACCGCTCGTTCGGCAGGCTGGCTCGGGTGCAATTAAAATAATATTAAAAAGGCTTGGGTTGGTTTAATATTTAATTTTTAGACGCGGTCTAAACCAGATGTGTGTGAACTAAACAAGAACCGAACCGGTTCAAGTTCAAATTCAATTCCAACGGTCGCTACCCTCCCTAAGGGCGCATTTGGCTAGCATTGTTTTGAAATGTGCGAATATTTCTATATATAGAAAGATTCCCCTCCGAATTAAAACAATTTTTTTTTACAGTTTTATATATATTATATTCTGTTTTGTTCGTCTCTCTCTCTCGGTTTCCGACGATGAGATTCTTCCCAAATTTCGACGAAGTTCTGCATCATCGGCGAAGTGCCCAGATTCTGACGATTGTTACTGCGACTTCTCTGCCCAGATTTCGGCGACTGTTCTAGGAGGATTCTGCCTATTCAATCTGTCCTTTCTGATCTTCGTTTCAGACTTAGAAATTCTGTACGAATTTCTATTCAGATTTTTTAATCCTGTTAATTATCTGTTTTAGTGTTTTCAGATAATTATCTTTATATGTTGTGTGGTGAATTTTAGTAGAAATTCAATCACTTTGTTTTTTGTTTTTGTATTGAATTTGTTAAAGATATTGGATATGGTGATATAGCTTCAGTAGCTTAACGTCTAGATTCGCCTGTCTATAAACACCTAATTGATTCAATAACTTGATTGCTAGAAAAATGAAATCCAACTCTTAATTGAGTTGATGTGTATTACTTTATTAAATTTTGGATAATCCAAGAAATGTGGGGGGAAGATTTGTTTTCTCAAACACACGTTCTCATTAGGACACCCCATAGAACTATGTTAACATTGATAGAATTATAGCTCGGGTTATCCGTAATCTAAGTTATAAAATCGTGTAAGGGTTTATTTCCCGGTCTTCTTGAGCACAGTTGTGCGTGTGAATGCTGTGGTAGACGATAATCCGTCTAATACTCTAGAATTATTCGAGAGAGTATTTCCTAATTCTAAAAGTGGGACATTCTTTAGAAATGGACTTCCTTGTGCATTTGCTTTTCACTCTAAGAGTCTTGAAGACTTTATGAATTAGCAAGAGAACCAAGACTCTAAGTTTATGGTTGGAAAGAAGAATAGTTCTAGATAAATAAAGGAAAGAGTGACTGATCCGAATGTTTCTAACTTTTAAAGTCAGAGGTGAAACCTCAAAAGAAAATGAACTAAGTGCAGTCTCGATAACTTTAGTAAAATAAAGAGATGTACAGAGTTTCGTTATATCTAAACCATAATAATAGTTTACATAAAGGTAAAACTAAATGGGTAATAGACGATCTGCTTGATGGATCTAAGAATGAGGTTATCCAAATGGTTCAAGAAGTAGATTCTAAACTCAAATACTTAATAGATATGTGATGAGATCGAGTCTCGGTGGTTGTGACGAGATCGAGTCTCGGTGGTTGTGACTTCGTGATATGAATTCATGCAAATGGCAAGGGTAAACATATCTTGACGTGAATAAAGTATTTTATTCAACCCAGGGTTAATCCATTAGAAGGTGATAGCCTTGTGCTACAAATGAGTACTAATCACATATTCATCCAGAAGTACTAGAAAGGGTACACTGTGGAAACTGGACTTATGGATCAAAAACGTTAAATCCACAAATGGATAAAGTCTTAGAAGAAGTGTATTAATTTCTTAGGAAATTCTCACAATGGAAGTAAATAGTCAGATTCTACGGAGGAATCAAGAGCTAGCGAAGAAATATCAAGTGACTTCTTAAACGTCTTAAGACACAAAAAATTTTCGATAATGACAAAACATGACAAATATGTCTGCTAAAGGTCATTACTTGTAGGAATGTAATATTCAATGATTAATAATTTAATCAAAAGATATTGAGAGATCATCTTACTATTAGGTCTAGTAAGAGATCGAAATTCATTCATCAAGAGGATTAGGCATTAAAGCCTATTATATTAAAAGTTACCTTAATGGCAACGCAACCTAGTTGACTGAAGATCCCAAGATCTAGGTTCAACGGGACAACCAAATTAAGGATGACTTAGTTATCAATTGGGAACTTTGTTCCACTGCCTAATTCTATGGTGAAATATTGTTTACCTGAAATATTGTTAGGATAAGCTACAGCTTTTAGAACGAGTAGGGCAGGCTACTCATATTAATAAGCCTATGCTTTTAATGATTCTTATTACTCGGATACCAAGTGGAGTATATATATCTGCTCACTCTACAAGAAATGACCTATATGAGTGAGAAGGGGCCGCTTCTGTGAGAATTACAAAAGCTTCAATTCTCTAAAAGCACTCATGAAAACTAAGATCGTTCAAGGCCAAAACGAACACAACCGAAGAATCAAACTTGGATAGGGAAGAAATCGTGTAAGTACTGTTGTCTTGATTTATACAAACGGCAAAACAATTCAAGACATCATGTTCAGCCAATAAACCCGATAGTATTTCACTAAGGAAGGTTCAAAGCCAAAAGCTACCTTTCCTGATGCCGTGACTTTTCCGCTTTACTCTCTTTTTTACATTTGTGCATTTACATTTCTTTATGCATTGTTTTTTGACAGCCAATCTCATTCATGTGGGAGATTATTGGAATATTTGGTGTGACACACCAACTTTAAGTCATTGTTAAGGTGGGACCCACATATCCTTTTTAGTGGGTCCAAGGTACTTTATGTTCTCCTCTATAAGGAGATAAAGAACAAACATCTACTTGCTCAAATCCATGGATGTTTGAATGAAATAATGGTCTCCAAAATAGGTACCAAGAGTATGGTTATTGGGTGGAACTAAAAGCTTGTTCCACATTGATTTTCTATTGAAAAATTGATGAGTATATAAAGCCTAAGTTTAGAGATGGATTTGGGCCCCAAGAGGTACCCCACTTTTGTGGAAGGAGCAGGACCTGTGGAACCCATTGGTTAACCCAATACTCCACACGCACACGCCGCCTCAGCTCGGTTCCAGTGCGGGTGCAGGTGTGATTAAAATAATATTAAAAAGGCTTGGACTAGTTTAATATTTAATTTTTTAACGCGATTTAAACTAGATGTGTGTCAACCGAGCGGTAACCGAACTGGTTCAAGTTCAAATTCAATTCTAATGGTCGCGACCCTCCCTAAGGGCGCGTTTGGCTAGCACCATTTCGAAAGGGTGCGATAAAGATTCCCCTCCGAATTAAAACAGTTTTTTTTACAGTTTTATATGTATTATATTTTGTTTTGTTCATCTCTCTCTCTCGGTCTCCGACGATGAGATTCTTCCCAGATTCTGACGAAGTCCTGTGTTATCGGCGAAGTGCCTAGATTCTGACAATTGTTATTGCGACTTCTCTGCCCAAATTTCGGCGATTGTTCCAGGCTGATTCTGCCTATTCAATCTGTCCTTTCTAATCTTCGTTTCAAACTTAGAAATTTTATTCGAATTTCTATTTAGGTTTTTCATTCCGATTAATTATTTGTTTGTGTTTTCAGATAATTATCTTTATATGCTGTGTGGTGAATTTTAGTAGAAATTCAATCACTTTGTTTTATGTTTCTGTATTGAATTTCAACATTGAAATTCTACAGAATGGCAGTCATTTTCCAGCGTAAGAAATACTATTTTTCCATTATCATACCATATTGATTTTGTCAAAAATGGTATACGTTTCTATATGAAATTTACTGTCATAATTCTGTATTGAATTAGACAGAAATTTCTTGCTTTTTCTCCTCATACATATTACATTCATACTTTACATGGAGATATTAGAATCTGACGTTTGCATTTGCTGGACCTAAATATTGAAGTACTACTTATTCAGTGCCGTGATCATTTTATCCTGAAGATAGACACCCGTTAATTCCATAGGCACTCATATGGGAGACGAATCTGTCTTAATGAGAGAGTGTATAACACTCGACCTGATCTACCTTATATTGCATATTTTATTGCATTATCGCATATGATTTATTAAATATGCCATGTCACATTATTCATTATTTTTAATTTTACTTTATTATGACTACAGTTTATGTAAGAAACATTATACAACATATTTTTTCCAACACTTTCTCCACTCATGGTCAAGACAAAAAGCCAAACAAGTTTGTACTATTTTGTTTGGTGGATGAACCATTAATATTGATTGGGAAAGGGGTTGGATTTTTGTTTCAATCATTAATGGCTTTTAAAGGTTCTAGCCACTCATATAATTTACCTAAATTTTAGTTTGTTTTCAACCATGGCCGCTGGTGAAAATGATCGTCCACCGTTTGAAGCCGGTAATGGCATAGGAACCCAAATAGAATATCCGCAAAAAACTTTTTGCAAGGCATTGCAATTGGATTTGGATTTGGATTTGGATTCTCTCCATTCCATGGTTTGGAATAGAAATCTCCATTCCATAATCAACGGTCTAGATGTAATCTAATTACACGTCTTACTAAAACTACGTCGTTTTGTATTAAAATTTATTTCCTTATATATAACTATAAAATCATTTACCTTTAAATAAATTTTAAGTCAAATTCATCTGAACTCTTCATTTTTATATTAGTTGATGTGTCAACACCTTAATCGAGATCTCCATTCCAAATTATAGAATAGAGAGAATCCAAATCTATTGCAATTTATGTTGCCATTGGAGAATTTCCATATCAGTTATTGACTTAATTACAAGTTTGTCAATTATTTTGTTCAAATGGCATTTCTATGCTTCCATCAAATAATACAGTAATGAAGAAACAACTCGAAATTGTTGCCAACCCAGAGATTCTCTTATTGGGTGTCATCAATGTAATCATAAATTATATTGCATGCCAATCCATTGGAATCCACTTTTTGGAACTTCAAATGGCTGCTTGTTGGGATCAAAATGTTCAAGTATTTCTTCAGTGTAAATTCCGAATTAGTAGGGTATTCTAGTAGTCAAAATTTGTAGCCTAAATTTTTTTTGTGGTCCTTGCAAAAGGTATTTTGAAGCCAACAAATTGCTTGCAACAATCACAAATAAAGCTCCAAGAAGGAAATGAAGTTCCAGCAAGTGGTCCTAATGCACTATACATGAACACTTGATGAAATAATTTGTGGCCCTATCAAAAAGTATTTTGAAGCCAACGAATTGCTTTGCAACAATCACAAATTAAGCCCCTCGAAGGAGATGACGTTCTAACAAGTGGTATAATGCAATATACATTGAATCAATTGATGAAGTATATAAGAAAAACATTAATTCATTTGTAACAAAACTTGATTCACTCTCCCAAATACACGTTGAGTTGGAGCTTTCCCCACAAGAGCACGGGTGTCAATCGAAGTAAAACCGGCGAAGCCCGGTATCGTTCTCTCCCAATGACCTAGCCCAATATAGGCGTGGCACAAAGTGAAACCAACACCAAACGGGCAGAATTAGCAAGTTGCTTAGCAAATCAAAATTATACTAAAAATGAGACCGAAAATTGTTTGAGTGGTGATGTGTTGTAAACTACTTGAATTATGCTAATTACGCCTAGAATTGAAATTGATTATGCTAAATTTCTGGCAATTAATAAAAGGGGCTTGGATACAATTGTTCAAACCTACCAATTGTCTACAAGTGCTTCAATGGAGAATTTTATAACTCAAATTAAGGATTCACTCCGCGGAACCTTAATTCGGAAGATTTAGACTATATAATTTGGGATTCATGCTCAATTGGTTGTAATTAATGATCAATTGCTAAGAATCTTAGGTTCAAATCATAATTTGTGCAGTGCCTATACCAATTTAGGAATTGTGCATAGAAATTACCAAAAGTGATTATGAATCTAAGTTTTCTAAGGAATTACAACGCAATTGATATGAATTTGAAGAATTCAAGAGATGAAACATTGAAGTGTATATACCTCCATTGAAAACCTTGAAGATTCTTGGTAGATCTTCACAATTGCATCCAAGGAAGAGTCTAGCTACTTGATTCCATAAGAGATAGCAAGAGTAATTGAATATTTCTCATTGAATTAAGAAGAAACGGGTGTTTGGTTACAAGGAAAGCGCGAGAAAATGCAAGAAAATATAAAGAAATCTATATCTAACCCACTTTCTCTCTCTATATCTATCCTAACAGAAAAATCTATGCTATATCTGATGATTAGTACAGAATTCGCGTCATCCTTTAAGTGATACAGCTGCAAAAATCGTGCATACAAGGCCGGAACCGTGTGTACTTTGGGACATACCGTACGTACGGGTGTACCACCGTGCGTACGATAAGGCCTACACAAAAATGCCCTCTCTGAAGTTTGTTCTGGTGCTGCAGGCGTACGTACGGGGTTATATACCATACGTACAGTTGGACCACCGTACGTACGGTGAGGCCTACGCAAAAACCCCTTCTCTGAAGTTTGATCTGGAGATGAGAGCGTGCGTACGGTCGGAGTCACCGCACATACAGTTGGACCACCGTACGTACGGTGTATCCTACCGTACATACAGTAAACTGCACAATTTGGCCTTTTCACCCGTTTTTCTGCACAAAACTCACAATCACTCATTAAGACATTTATTATGCTAAAATATAACATATATACAACCTAACTGGACTAACAACAACTATTTAGGGACTTTAGATTACACTTTTTAAAGTGTAATCACCACCCCCCACCTAGCTTTTGCTAGTCCTTAGCAAAAACGCGAAAAATAAAACAAGAATATATACAATGAAGATAATCTCCACTTTCGGGGGAGTCCCGGATGCATTTAGCATATGCACCAAGCCTTTAAACCTCTAGGTTACCCCTAGTGGACGAGTGGTGTCTCGTGAGGGTTTACAGTGATGATACCCACAAACATCCCTTTATGAGTTGCAACATTTAGATGAGATTAAGGAACAACAACTAATCAAGCCTCAATCAATGCATTCTACTCTCACTATTTAACACTTACAAGATCATGCAACACGGCATGCAAAAGAGAGGGTGAAGTGAGTGTGTGAAATATCATGATGAAAAGTTCAATCTGAGACATCTCTAAACATAAGTTCATCTTTTAAAGCTTTGATCCAAACCTCACTAGGAATACACTCTCAATTAAAAGACCCACATGGTTCTCACAATGGTATGTTCAACACTAGAGTAAATGTAAAGAGGCACATCAAGTGAACATACCAAAAACAACGACCGACAAGATAGGAGTGTATCGACATTACCATAGCTCCATGAAAGAATATTCATAGTTAAGTATTGATTCAAAGAAATTGACAAAATAGGCTTATACTCTATTGAAAACTTCAATCAAATACAACTTGGATCACCAATTCATGTAAATGTGGAAATAGCAACGCAAAAGAGGGGAAAGGCGAGGGTAAAGAGATAGTAAAAGGTCATAACATGTGTGATCAAGACATGAAATGGTAAATGCAAAGCAACTACAACTCCCCCCCCCCCTTTTGAATCATTTGATACACTCTTCTCTACTCATTGCCCTTACGCGAAATACCTTCATATCAACTCTCTTTTCTTCGCTCTTGGTGTATATTTTTTTTTTATATAGAACTCCCTTTTCCATCCTTCTTTTTTTTTTCATATATACTTCAAAATGCACTTCTTTTTTTTTTTTTTTTTTTTTTTTTATCAAGGAAGCAACACTTTCTTTTCTCACATAGGCATCCCTTTGTGATACAAGAGAAGAAATTACTTTACATTTTTTTTTTTCAAATAATAACAACAAAAGATCAACAAGGGTCAAGGGAAATGTATGGTTTGGTAATGGAAGGCTAATGGCTATCAAGAAGAATATGGTATAGGATCATTTCCAAAGTTGCACAATCGAAGCATTTCATAGAATATAAGTGTCAATATTAAGATCAAAACTCTACTCATGAACCAAATACAAGCATAATGAAGCTATTGAGCTAAATGAGGGCGAAGAATTTATCCTTGAGTAAATGTAAACGCTCAAAAGGGCGATAAATGCTCTAAAGCTCACAGGGTAAAAATCTCCACTAATGTAAAGATGAACATGCTAGAGGTAGTAAAGATTGATGCTCGTCATCATAATTGTGCACAATAAGGTGGTCCCCTTTATTTAAGCATGAATGAAGCACAATCCATAAAGAAATTAAGTACAGAGAGATAATGCATCAATCTTAGCAAAATAAAAGCACATGTTCCTCTCTTCTCATCTCAAATAGCACTCTCCCAAGTTATGTCATAGTACTCGGAAACCAAGAGTCAACACATCCACTATGAATAATAAAGGTCAATCAACAAACCACTCATGGATGCTAGCAATGGAAAGTACATAATGAGAGAAGCCATACAATACCATCAACCTCTTACCACCATGTGATAGACAAAGATAAAGTATCCACTAAATCATATCTGAAAAAGAACCTGTCTATACAAGAGATCGACATCCACTAAAAGAAATATATCATGTAAGCTCAAAACAGGTATATACTCATATAAAACTGAAATGGACTACATCAAAATGCTGCAGAGTTTTAGATACATCAATGAACAAAATGTATACAAGGGATGTACATGAGATGCTATACAAATGATGCTATGCATGTGATGCTATCTAAACTCTGCCCTGTGTAAGTCCAAACTCATCATCATCCTGAAAGTCATGCTCCCCTAGAGATGTAAGATCTGTAGCACCAACAACTAAGTCAGGGAAGTCAGTCTCCTCCTCGTGGGGAAGTCTGGACAAAATATCAGTCAACATCTGACTCTGTCTCGCCTGCTCCTGTCGAACCTCCTGCTGGAATCTGGACTGAGAGGTTTGAAGCTCTGCTATCTGGGCACCCAAAACTGTCTGCACAGCAGTGATCTGTGCTGTGTGTGCAGTCTCTAAAGTTGCACACCTTTGACTGAGCTCTGCATGGGCTACCTGAAGCCTATCAACCGACTGCTGCATCGCCTGGATGGCTGCAATCTGCCTCTCGATATGCGAACTCTGCTAGTCTATAATCTGGGCCACTGCCTGAAACATCGAGGTCGCCTGAGCTGACTGTGACTCGCCCTCAGCCTGAGGCTGCTGCTGCTCTCCCTCTGTAGGGGCCTGCTGCTACTGCTGCTGGGCTCTCTGCTGGGCCTGAACTAGTGCTTCGGCCCGCCTCTGAATACCTGCTAGCTGACCTGCCACCCTGTTCTGAGTGGACAGGGCAATGGGTCTAAGCATCTGAGCTAAAGGATCGTCGACTGGGGCTGTCACGCCGCGCACAATCAACTCAGTCATCATCCCCGCAAATGACAACGCCCCCTGCGGCTTCGTCGAAGCCGCAGACTCATAGAAGGCACCGAACATGTAACTGGGAAGATTTATACTCCTACCCGTCCCCAAGGCATAAAGTAACTGGCCTCTACGCCTGCTCACCTCTCCTCGTCCCCCTAACGGAAAGATCGACCCGCAGGTGAAAACGAACATCGGCGCGTATCTCGGAGCAAGGAATTTCTTCTCAATCTGAGAAGAAATCCACTGGGTACCGGGTGCACAAATCTCTGCTACCATAACCTCATGCTCTACCTCACCCCGCTGAGGCCAACACAAAGCTGGGTCATAGACCCGGGGTAGACCGAAAAACTCTGCAAAGGTGGCTGGGGTAATGGTAATGGTCTTACCTCTAACAGAGGAAACAATACGCTCATCTCCGGCCACATCCGACAGTGCTCGGATGTTGGATATCAACTCGGCGACCAAACCCGTCCTATGCCTACCACTATACTGTGCTAATCTCAGCCACCCCCAGCTCTCAAACATCTCCCGCCAAAGATAAGGCTCACCTGCGAAGTGCTCGAGAGTCATCGCTCTCTCCTGCACTGGGCCGTTCTGACTGAAGATCTGATCAAATCTCTGTTGTGCCTTCCCGTCAACAAACCGGGAGGCATCGAAGGCTACAGGGACTCTACGGACTTTTTTGGTCTGCGGGGCCATCTAGACTAAAGGATCTAACTAAACTATGTAACTAAAAACGAACTACTAAAGAAATTAAAGGAAATGAAAAGGAAAGGCACAAAAGGAATACCTAAGAGTGGACAAATGACGGGCACGGACAATGAAGGCCACGGCTGAGATTCGGCAGGGCCCCGCTACGCTCTCGGACACTCCCTCACTCTCCCTCACTGAGTCAGCTCTGAGTTGACTCAGTTCTAAAAATGAGTTACGATTCAAAAAAGAGGGTTTATATAGAAATTGGGGTTCACCGTACGTACGCTTTATTAGTGCGTACGTACGGTGACGGCTGGCTAGCAAACGCACGCTGGAGTAAGCGGTACCATACGTACGCACTAATAAAGCGTACGTACGGTAACGGAAGAAAAGCACGGATCAGCCATCAATAAAAGCATGCCACGTCAGCGCACGAAACGGGGGTACACCGTACGTACGCTTTCACCAGCGTACGTACGCTGGTACCACCGTACGTACGCTAAGAAGAAAAACTGCACAATCGAAAAAAATTAGCCTAATCTATACAAAAAGAGAGAAACAACACCAAACATGGGCCCAAAACACTCAGAACAGGGGAGAATTCTCTGCCATCTACCCTCACCCCCCACCTAGAACAATGCATTGTCCTCAATGTCACACAATATGCCGCAAAAACATAAATCAAGGCAATCCGGAGGCACTAAAGCAACCCATTATTTCATTAAAGATAGCAACCAAGCATTACAAAGCCAAGAGTGGCTCAAGCGACATAGAAATGAAGGATAGAGGACTCCTAGAAAAGGAGTCCAAAACACAACAACCTACAATGAAAACTACCACTCGGGTGGGTTACCAAGCCTATTTCTTGGAAGTGGTGGACCCGGAAGACGATGCGGCGTCCTTCTTGGTTGTGCCGCAAGATGAAGAGGGTGGCTCATTAAGGAGGCGAAAAGCCACCAAACAAGCAACCGTGACGGCATCGTCCGAAGGAAGGCGGGATAAAGCGGTGCACGTGTAGGCTTGCATGAACGCGACATAGTCCGAGTCTTCCATCTCATCGGATTGCGAGGCTTGGGGAGCCTTTTCATTAGCCTTGGAAGAGCCCTTAGAAGAGTCCTTGGAAGCCATGGAGAAGGCTGAGACAAGGAGGACAAATGCACAAATGGGGTTTGAGTAATGTGAGAGGTGAAGGCAAGGAAATGAGAGCGGAGGTCCCTTCTCTTATACATCCAAAAGATCACATGGAAAACATCAAAGATGATGTAAGGAATGTACAAGACAGCTGGAAGATTCCCTGCACTCAATCAATTGAGATGCTTCTCCCCAACAACACAAGGATAGGGCCACAAAACAACTGATTCCTACTCCCAAACCAACCTAAAAATGGAAAACAAACAAACTACTACAAACACAACTAAAAACTAGGCTAAATGGCTCTACGAAAGAATCCTATTCCTAACACCATGTGAGTTACCAAACTAGAAACAAACAAAGAAAGCTAAGAAAAATTGGTCTAAGCTACTCCTACTCCTAAAGATTAGGGCAAAGGTCATCATCAATCAAACGGTGGTGGATCAATGAGATCCACACACTCTACTTCTCCTTGGAAGGTCTCAAAGTAAGGCTTCAATCTTTGGCCATTCACCTTGAAGGCCGCCCCATTGGTAAGATTTTTCACTTCTATGGCTCCATGGGGGAAGATGTCGGTAACAATGTAGGGACCCACCCATTTACTCCGTAACTTGCCCGGAAATAAATGAAGGCGCGAGTCATAAAGTAGCACCTTTTGACCAACTTTAAATGATTTGCGAAGAATATGTTGGTCATGGAACCGCTTCATGCGCGCCTTAGCAATCTTAGCATTTTCAAAGGCATCACTACGAAGCTCATCGAGTTCATTCAATTGAAGCTTCCGGTGGGCTCCTACGACCTCACTATCCTCATTGCATTGCTGTATGGCCTAATAGGCCTTGTGCTCAATTTCCACCGGGAGGTGGCACGCTTTTCCATACACAAGCCGATATGGAGATGCACCGAGCACGGTTTTGAAGGCCGTGCGGTAGGCCCACAATGCATCGGTTAGCCTAAGGGACCAATCCTTCCTACTAGGGTTGACAGTTTTTTCAAGGATTCTCTTAATCTCCCTATTGGCTAACTCGACTTGCCCTTGGGTTTGCGGGTGGGAAGGTAGACCGACCTTATGCACCACATCGTACTTTTTCAACAAAAATGCAAAGGGCTTATTGCAAAAGTGTGAGCCACCATCACTAATGATGGCTCGGGGCATTCCATATCGAGAGAAAATATTTTCTTTCAAAAAACGAACCACCACTTGATGGTCATTGTTCCGAGAGGCAATGGCCTCTACCCATTTAGACACATAATCCACCGCCACCAAGATGTAAAGGTAACCAAAAGAATTGGTAAAAGGGCCCATGAAGTCGATTCCCCAACAATCAAAGATCTCTAAAATGGTAATGGGCTGAAGGGGCATCATGTGACGCTTTGTGAGAGTTCCTAATCTTTGGCACCTATCACATGCAAGGCAAAATGCATGCACATCTCTAAAGATGGTTGGCCAATAAAGGCCACATTAAAGAATTTTGGCGGTGGTCTTTTTGGAGGAGAAATGTCCTCCGCAAGCTTGGGAGTGACAAAACTCCATGACTTGCTTGAATTCATGGTTAGGCACATAACGTCGGATTATTTGATTCGGACAATATTTGAAAAGGTGAGGATCATCCCATGAAAAGTAACGCACATTCCGAAAAAATTTGCGCCTATCAATGGATGACCAATGGGATGGAACCTCACCGGTCATAAGGTAATTGGCAATATTTGCGAACCATGGTGGGGAAGCTTTCTCCAAAGATTGCACATGCAAAATTTGTTCATCTGGGAAATGTTCATTGATAGGGGTTGCGTCGGTGGCTCTCCCATCAAGGGGAAGTCGAGACAAGTGGTCCGTTACTACGTTTTCTACCCCTTTTTTATCTCGCATTTCTATATGGAATTCTTGGAGCAATAGAATCCACCGAATGAGGCGGGGTTTTGCATCAGGTTTAGTGAGAAGGTATTTAAGGGCCGCATGATCGGTGTAAATGATGACTAGAGACCCTATCAAGTAAGACCGAAATTTGTCCAATGCAAAAACTACCGCAAGAAGTTCCTTTTCTGTGGTGGTGTAGTTGACTTGGGCCTCATTGAGGGTTTTAGAAGCATAGTAAATGACATAAGGCTTTTTGTCAACTCGTTGTCCCAAAACAGCCCCCACAGCATAGTCACTCGCATCACACATAAGCTCAAAAAGGAGTGACCAATTAGGTGCACGTAAGATCGGGGCGGAAGTTAAGGACCCTTTCAACACATCAAAGGCTTATTGACACGATAGGGTCCACTCGAATGGTACGTCAAGGGACAAGAGTTGACACATGGGCCTAGCTATCGCACTAAATCCCTCAATAAAGTGCCGGTAGAAACCGGCATGCCCAAGGAATGAACGCACCTCCTTGACACAAGTGGGAAGAGGTAGTTTTTGAATTAATTTAATCTTAGCCTTATCTACCTCTATCCCTTTAGAAGATACAATGTGTCCTAAGACAATCCCGCTAGTAACCATAAAATGACATTTTTCCCAATTAAGTACTAGGTTACTCTCCTCACATCTCTCCAATACCTTACCTAAATTGGCAAGACACCCCTCAAAGGTGTCTCCATAAACCGAGAAGTCATCCATGAACACCTCCACAATGTGCTCCACCATGTCACTAAAAATACTCATCATACACCTTTGAAAAGTGGCCGGTGCATTGCACAAGCCAAATGGCATGTGTCGGTATGCATAAGTACTAAAAGGACATATAAAAGTGGTCATGGATTGATCTTCCAAAGCAATCTCAATCTGATTGTACCCGGAATAGCCATCAAGAAAGCAATAGAAGGCTTTTCCGGATACCCTTTCAAGCACTTGGTCAAGGAATGGCAAGGGGAAGTGATCTTTTCGGGTCACGGCATTGAGGCGGCAATAATGAATACACATACGCCACCAGGTTTGAATACGGGTGGGCACTAACTCATTCTTCTCATTCTCGACTACAGTGACACCGGATTTCTTTGACACTACTTGGGTAGGGCTCACCCACTTAGAATCGGAGATTGGATAAATGATACCCGCATCAAGCAATTTTAGCACCTCCCCCTTCACCACTTCCATCATGTTGGGGTTTAACCTCCGTTGCATTTGATGCACGATTTTAGCCCCTTCTTCTAAGAAAATACGATGAGTGCATAAAAGAGGACTAATACCATGGAGGTCGGCAATGGTCCACCCTATAGCCTTTCTATGGTGTTTAAGCAAGTCTATCAAACTCTCCTCTTGGCTCAAAGATAGGGTGGAAGAAATGACAATGGGGTATGACTCACCATCACCTAAAAATGCGTATTTCAAGGTAGTTGGTGTTGGTCCAATAGGCAACCCAAGAGGGGGGTGAATTGGGTTTTTCAAAGATTAATACAAGTTAAGATTAATTAAAATTAATCTTAAACAAAATAGCAATGGCTAATCTGTGTGCAAAGCAATGTTATCAATGGAAACAAAGAAAACAGAGCGATAAGAAGGAGACACAGATTTACCGAGGTTCAACCACAAACCGTGGTCTACGTCCTCACCCCAAGACCTCCTTGAAGCCTTCTTCCACTATGTAATCACTTATTACAAGATGGGCTGCTGATTGATGAAGTGCTCAGCTCACTCTACAAGAACTCCTCACTGAGTTCTTCAATTCCCAAGTGGTTTTGTCCAAGCTCCACTTACACTTTACAAGAGTTTTGTTTCACACAAAAGAACTCTCAAACTCTCAGTTACAAGTGTATAAGAGTATACAACTTACAAACAAACTCTCTAACTAGAGTAGATTTACAATCAAAGCTCACAAGAATAAAACAGGAGGAATGTTTCAGGAATATCAGTGATTCAGTAGATTTTCATTTCTTCTCGTTTCTTCCTCTTGATTCTTGTATATAAATGTAGTTGGAGGCTAGTATATATACCCTTGTGTTGATTCCATCCATTGGAGGTGGTTGGGTATCATAAATGCACATTCATTCTGTTATAACGTTAAGAAAAATAGTCGTTGCGACAGAGGGAGTCGGCTCCATTTCTTGTGGTGTCGACACTTCCTGCTTCTGCATTTACCAGATGATGTTCACTGAGTTCATGAGTCCCCTCTTCATGTTGATGAGGCGACTCCTTGTTCATCTGTCTTCTTCATATCAGGCTTCTACTGTCATGAGGCGACACTTCTGCTTCAGGTGTCCACTCATTGATCATTTGAACTTCAAGCCTTTTGCTTCTATTACCAGGAGGCGACACTTCATCTTCAAGTGTCCGCTCATTGATCATATTAAACTTCAAGCCTTTTGCTTCTGTTACCAGGAGGCGACACTTCATCTTCAAGTGTCCGCTCATTGATCATATTGTCTCCAAGCCTTTGCATCTGGCACCAGGAGGCGACACTTCATTACAATGTGTCCGCTCATTGCCTACTTGGTCTCCAGGCTTTTTGCTTCTGTGTTCAAGAGGCGATACTTTGTTTCAATGTGTCCACTCATTGTCCAATTTGTCTTCAGGCCATTTTTGCGTCTGTGTGCAAGAGGCGACACCTCAATTCCATGAGTCTCCTCATTGCCCAGAATTTAGCCTTCAGATTTTCACTGATCAAGTTTATCAAAGCACTAGTATAAGATCTTCAAGGAGTATGTCTTTGGGGTATGATGATCAATCAAATCTTCTTAACTCATCAGAGTTAACTTCTATCTAAATTTGGATTAAATCAATCATTGGATGTTGATCTTCTTCTTGAATCTCAAAGCTTTATTTGATTAAAGCTGAACTTTACTTCTTCATTTACAAAGCTTCTTCAATCATTGTAGAACATCTTCTTGAATGCCAATCTTCCTGTAGAGCTTCACAATGCTTCATTTCTGATTTCCTCTCTTTGATAGCAATTCTTCATTCTTCAATAAACACTTCACAGAGTCCATTGCAGACTTGATGAAATCTCTTCATACATCTAGTCTTCATTGACTCTTTACACTTGTAGAAGAATTCTTCACTTGGATTTCATGTAGAGATCAGATATTCATTGTGAGCCTTCTTCTTAGCAACTTCAATCTCATTGTCTTGAATTGGTCTTAAGCATACCAGATGAGATCATCTCTTGAGTATTTACCAATTCTTCTTCAACTAAATCCTCTTCAACTGAGCATTGCATATTCTGATGAAATCTTCTTTAGGTATTTATAATATCTCTATTCTTCATCTTTAATTGATCATTCCATTTCCTCAACTGATGAAGTCTTCAGCCTATCTTGCAAATCAATCTTCATTGAAACTATGCATACTTGAAGAAAGCTATAATTGAACACCTTCAATCTCTTCAAATGTAGAACACATGTTTGAAATAGAGATAGGCATCATTTCTCAGTTTGGTTCATTGCATAGCCCTTTGAATTCATTTCTTGCTTCTTGAACTAGTTGTGCATTCTCCTTGATATGTATTAGACATAAGATTCAATTTTAAGTCTATACTATGAACTTGTTCATCTGCACATTAAGTAGATTCATTAGAGACATAACACAAGGTTTAGTTATCATCAAAATCAACATGGGAATTAACCTTGAGTCAACAAGGATTAACCTTGACTCAACAGTTGGTAGTGGTTTCCTATCGGGAATGGGAGGCTTGGCCTCCGATGGAATTGGCTTTGTATCACTAGGTTGGAGAGGTTCAAAGGAAGGGATCCATTGTCCCACATGCATGCATTAGGCCCTCTCATGACCTAGAGCTGAAACTTCTCCTAAAGCCTTATCTTGACAATCCAAAACCTCATGAGGCTCACTCCTCAACAACGCCTTCTCCAATGAGTCCTCAAAGAACTCATTCTCAAAATGATCTTGCACTATGGTCTCAACAATATCTACCTCCCGAATATCCTCACACTCACCCGGTTGTTTGGTAACCGAAAATATATTCAATTCGAACGTGGTGTTACCAAATGAAAGCTTCACTAACCCATTCCTACAATGGATGATGGCGTTGGAGGTAGCTAGGAAAGGTCTCCCTAAAATGACAGGGATTTGGTTGTGAGCGATGCAACTATCCACAGGTTGAGTGTCCAATACTATGAAATCCACGGGAAAATAGAAGTTATCAATTTGGATGAGTACATCCTCAATGATACCTCTAGGCACCTTGATAGACCTATCCGCTAATTGCAAAGTGACTCGGGTAGGTTACAACTCCCCTAGACCAAGTTCCTTATACACTGAAAATGGGAGAAGATTCACGCTAGACCCTAAGTCCAACAAAGCGCGGTCTATCCTAGTGCCCCCGATAGTGCAAGAAATGGTAGGACACTCGAGGTCCTTGAATTTCGGTACAGTCTTGCATTGCAAGATTGCACTTTGATTTTCATTCATCATAGGCGTTTCCTTGACATGTAACTTTCTCTTGAAAGTACATAAATCTTTTAAGAACTTGGCGTATGATGGAATTTGCTTAATGGCATCTAAAATAGGGATGTTGACCTTTACTTGCTTAAGCACTTCATAAATTTCTGCATTTAGAAGTTCATTTTTCGATTTGGTCAACCTTTGAGGAAAAGGTGCATGTCTCAACATATCCCTCCTCTTATCCCTATTGGTCTCATTCAAAGTCTCAAACGGAGTAGCAACCAACTCCTTCATGTGATGCTCATCACTCGTTCCTTCCTCTCTCAATTGTTCCTCTTTCTCACCTTCCTTTGCCTTACCCTTCCCCTCTTAGTCAACACACGACTTAGAAGCTACATCCTTTGATGGAATGGTCTTATCAATGACTTTACCGCTTCTAAGAGTGGTGATGGCCTGTACTTGTTCATGGCTTGTTTGAGGGTCCATACCACCCTCGGTAATGTGTACTTGCCTAACCACCGGATTGGGTTGAGGTTGGGCCGGGAATCTCCCCGGGACATTTTGGGTCAAAGCTTGTGTCAATGTCGACATTTGCTTTTGAATATCCTCAAGCATCCTAGTGTGTTGATCCAATACCTTATCTTGCTTATCTACCCTTACGTTAACCCCCCTCACATCATTGGACAATTGATAAAAGTTATCTTCCACGGGTTTCCTATGAGGAGGTTGGTACGGTTTGGGGGGATTAGGAAGTTGTGCCATGGGTTGGGGTTGGTAGACTTGAGGTTGAGGTGCTTGGAATGGGGGAATGGGATTGAAATAGTGTTGAGGGTTTTGATACCCTCCTTGATAAGATTGGGAGTTTGAACCCCCCTCATTCCTCCACCCAAAATTAGGGTGGTCCCGCCATCCCGGATTATAAGTGTTAGAGTAGGGGTTACCCCCTCTTCTTTGAAATTGGCCAATCGCATTGACTTGGCCATGCAATGCTTCTTTCACCCCCGGGATGATGGGACACGAAGATGTGTCGTGGTCGGTGGTATCACAAACTAAGCAACAAGTCTCTTTTCTTATCTCGCTCTCGACCGCTAACACTTTTTTCCCTTCTAAGGCCTCTAATTTCTTAGTCAAAGTGGTCACTCTAGCACTCACATCATCAACATCTTTCAATTGATATCTCCCTACCCCTTGTTGTACGAAACGACCCTCGGGATTTTGAGTCCTGGTGAGTGCCCAATCCCTAGCCTTATTTGCTAAACTGTCAAAGTATTCATAGGCTTCATGGGGTAGTTTGTCAAGGAATGTCCCCGCACACATTGACTCAATCAAATGTTTAAGTTGGGGAGTTAGAGACGAATAGAAAGTGTTGATGATGTGCCAATCGGCAAACCCATGGTGAGGACAAGTGTTCAAGAGGTCCTTAAACCTCTCCCAACATTGAAAGAATGTTTCCCTCATCATGGGGGAGAATTGGGAAATTTGTCTCCGGATGCTCTCGGTTCGGTTCTCAGGAAAGAACTTCTTTAAAAACTCCCATTGGAGTACGTTCCATGAGTGAATAGACATAGGCCTCAACGAGTTGAACCAAAGTTTAGCCTTGTCTTTTAAACAAAAAGGGAAGAGTTTTAGCAAGAAGACCTCTCTTGGGCAAGAGTTATCCATGATAAGGGAGCATGCATCCTCAAACTCTTTTATGAAGTCATATGGTTGTTCCGAATCCATTCCGTGAAATTGGGGAAGCATTTGCATGCTTCCCGGCCAAATGTTAAGGGAAGTGTAATGTGGCGGGAATACTATGCAAGAAGTTGGTGCTTGGCGTGGAGGGTTCAAGTAGTCTCGTAAGGTCCTTTGATAGGGGGCAGCCATGTCGCCATGGTTGCTCCCTCTCTCCATGTCATCGTCACCCCCTACATTATGATCTACCCCCGGAGGAACGGGCTGAAGATTAGGGTGGACTTGTGGGTTGGGTGCATTCGGTGCGGCATAAAGATTCGGATGGAAGACGTTGGGTAAACCTTAGTCATTCATGTTAGCCATAGGAAGAAATCTTAGGTCCACAACTAATGGAAGACCAGGTGTGGGTGGTGATGAACTACTCTCACTCTCAAGCCTCACAAGTCGGTTATGAATGTCTCTAATGAAATGTGGCATGCGATGATGAATGCAACAAATAATAGACCGTCCAGGTCATACAGCACATCATACACAATCATGCATTGCCGAACAACAGCTTTTTCTCTTGTTCACCAACCGATCCTCCAATCTCCTTATACAAAGCAATACCACCGATTTGCACGTTAAGCACACTATCCTATCTCCACTAAATGTCTCCTCAAAAAGAGTCCTAACAAAATGCAATGCAACTAAACCTGAATCAAACAAAACAAACTAAACAAAGGAAAACCGAAAATCTAAACACCTTAAGGGAGAAAAAGATTACCAAGGCTCAAAGCTGTAGATGCTTCCGTCGAGGGTGAGTGATCAACTCCCACCCGTTTGCAATTTTGTTGTTCTGTTTAGTTTTCTTTTTCTCCGTTATTTGCTATTTTTGGATTTTCTTATATGCGATTTGCCAAGTGCTTCTTTAATCCACAACTGTTGGTGTTCGCCTTATGCTTTCGGTCTCCGGCAATGGCGCCAAAACTTGATTCACTCTCCTAAATACACATTGAGTTGGAGTTTTCCCCGTAAGAGCACGGGTGTCAATCGAAGTAAAACCGGCGAAGCCCGGTATCGTTCTCTCCCAAGGACCGAGCCCAATATAGGCGTGGCACAAAGTGAAACCAACACCAAACGGGAAGAATTAGCAAGTTGCTTAGCAAATCAAAATTATACTAAAAATGAGAGCGAAAATTGTTTGAGTGGTGATGTGTTGTAAACTACTTGAATTATGCTAATTATGCCTAGAATTGAAATTGATTATGCTAAATTTGTGGCAATTAATAAAAGGGGCTTGGATATAATTGTTCAAACCTACCAATTCTCCACAAGTGCTTCAATGGAGAATTTTATAACTCAAATTAAGGATTCACTCCACGGAACCTTAATTCGGAAGATTTAGACTATATAATTTGGGATTCATGCTCAATTGGTTGTAATTAATGATCAATTGCTAAGAATCTTAGGTTCAAATCATAATTTGTGCAGTGCCTATACCAATTTAGGAATTATGCATAGAAATTACCAAAAGTGATTATGAATCTAAGTTTTCTAAGGAATTACAACGCAATTGATATGAATTTGAAGAATTCAAGAGATGAAACATTGAAGTGTATATACCTCCATTGAAAACCTTGAAGATTCTTGGTAGATCTTCACAATTGCATCCAAGGAAGAGTCTAGCTACTTGATTCTATAAGAGATAGCAAGAGTAATTGAATATTTCTCATTGAATTAAGAAGAAACGGGTGTTTGGTTACAAGGAAAGCGCGAGAAAATGCAAGAAAATACAAAGAAATCTATATCTAACCCACTTTCTCTCTTTATATCTATCCTAACAGAAAAATCTATGCTATATCTGATGATTAGTACAGAATTCGCGTCATCCTTTAAGTGATACAGCTGCAAAAATCGCTCATACAGGGTTGGAACCGTACGTACGTTGGGACATACCGTACGTACGGGTGTACCACCGTGCGTACGGTAAGGCCTACGCAAAAATGCCCTCTCTGAAGTTTGTTTTGGTGCTGCAGGCGTACGTATGGGGTTATATACCGTACGTACAGTTGGACCACCGTACATACGGTGAGGCCTACGCAAAAACCCCTTCTCTGAAGTTTGATCTGGAGATGAGAGCGTGCGTACGGTCAGAGTCACCGCACGTACGGTTGGACCACCGTACGTACGGTGTATCCTACCGTACGTACGGTAAACTGCGCAATTTGGCCTTTTCTCTCCACTTTTCGCCCGTTTTTCTGCACAAAACCTACAATCACTCATTAAGACATTTATTATGCTAAAATATAACATATATACAACTTAACTGGACTAACAACAACTATTTAGGGACTTTAGATTACACTTTTTAAAGTGTAATCAATTGCCAAGGGCTTCTACGTATAGCTTGTGCAACTTCTTTTTTTTTTTTGTTTTAAAGTTACAACTAGTCCTAAATGCTAGAATATTTCTGCACTTAATTGTAGACCCAAATCTAATTTGTATTGATGAAGTGATTATCATCCAGTCGTAGAATACAACATATATATGTGATATAAAGTCAATAAATATATATATATATATATTTTGATTAGCAAAGAAAAGATGTATTAATAAGAGAGAAGCAGATGGGAGGCACCTAAACCACCAAAGTCAATAAATATATCTAAATTCTAATATCCACCCCTATAAACTTTAGTAAACTATTCGCTAGATTGGGATCAATCTCGCGCTCTTAATTTGCTAATATGTGAATTCAAAGCAATTTATCGACAAATTCTCAAATTCTTTTTATCCAAAGAGAGCAAATTAGAAGCAATCAGTGTGAATTCGTAAATATTCAATTTTCATTTATTTTTTCTGACAATCGATGTGAAAGTATGATCATGAGAAACTTTTCAAACTAGAATTTTGTAAATAATCAATTTTCATTGATTTTTTTTGACAATCCATATGAAAGTAGTATTATCATGAGAAATTTATCCAACTAGGAGGTGTTTGGATGTGATTTTTTGGCCGCTTATGACTTAAATTTATAATTTTTTAAATTGTGTTTGGCTCTCTATACTAAAAAAAGTGACTTTTTAAAACTAACATAAGCTTGAAAAAGCTATTTGAAAAAGTGACTTTTTGAAACTAATTTACAGCTTATGACTTATGACTTATGGCTTATAAGTTGCTTGTCCAAACACTCCCGAGACCTCAACAACCAAAGTACTAAAAGAGGCCATCGGATTTGGAATGAGAACGGGTCGGTTATGGAACGGATTTGTCTAAAGTCTGCCCCGACCCTAATAGAAAAAACCTCTCTTTTATCCTCTCTAATACTTGTTACAAGTTGAACCCTATAATTTCATACTCTTTTATATTCAAATTGGGACGAGTTGGATTAACCCTTATATTTCTTATTTTTTATTTAGCATATCGACAATATTTTCTTAATCTCATATACTTTAAAAAAAATAACAATTACTTTACATGATAAGAGGTAGCCATTAATACTTTATTATGTAATATCTCATAGATATAAGTGATATTTATGTATGATTATAGTATAATAAGGGTATTTTAGTTATTTCGATACATAATCGAGTTGGGATCGAGTTTTGTTTTTCCTTTCACACCCAGTCCTATTCCCGCTTCAGATTTTTTTTCTTTTTCCCATAACCCGCCCCTAACCCTCTTAGTAAATTCCCATACCCTTCCCATTAGGGTCGAGGAGGGTTGGGAATCCGCTTCTTCGAGTCAAATTGTCATCCATAAACTGGATGCCACTGAACTACATGGGTATCAACATTCAATTTTCATTAATTGTGTGATTACATTCCAAAAATGTAATCTCCAAGCTCAAATTAGTTGATTATTAGCTTCTTTTTTTTATTTTATAAATTAGATTGTTGTTTTATCCTCTGAAAAGATCTAAACATGCCTTAATCTGTTTTTGTAGGAATTGGAGTTTAAACAAAGAGAGAAGGAGGAAAAATTGGTCAACTGATTGATCCGCCCAATGAACTGATTGATTGGGCAATCGATCGCTTAACTCCATGTTCGATCGGTGACATCGAAAATCCATCGATCACTCTATTGCAGCTACAGAGGTCCTCCAAAGGCCAAACTTCAGAGGGGATGTTTTTTCGATCAAAGGGTGATCAATAACCGATGGATCAGTCGATCAGTCACCTCCCTAACATATCAATCGATTTACGTAATCCTTGTTTTCAAACACATGTATATAAGGTTGTTTTTGACCTTTTTTTTGGGATAGGACGGGCCGGGCTGGGCCGGTGCAGGGCCGGGGGGGTCTTATTCTCTCTCATTCTAGAACCTAGAGAAATGCAAAGAAGTTGTATTAGAGATAGATATTGTAGTTTCTTTGATTTTCTTAACACTTTCTTCCCATTTTCCTTATAACCAAACATTCAATTTTATATACAAGAGCCTAAATATATTGTTTCTCATGTCTTCTGGACACTTCTACATGCTTTCTATAATGAAATTTTTTAGCTAAATTCTTTATGTAGATGCAATTGTGATGATCTATTAAGGTTTACATGGAGATTGAAGTGGAGTATTCTAATTCTATTGAATATCTTTAGATTTTTTTTTCTCTACTCAATTGGAGTTGATTTCTCTAGAAATTTTAGATTCATAATCATGGTTTGATGAAATTATGGTTTGCTTCTAAAGATCTCACGAGGTTTTCAAATCATATTCCAATTGGGAGAGAACCCAAAGTTTTCAAGTCTAAATTTTCCGAATCGAGGATTTATGAAAAAATCCTTGATTTGAGTTATTCAAACTCTCTCTTAAAAATCCATTTAATTTTTTAGTTAATCAATTTGAATTACAAGTTGTTAGAGTTAATTAGGTTCAATGGATTTGCTCTAGTCTCAATTGTTTTTAATTCTTTGGCTTAGTGGTTGGTTGCTAGTATTTTTATTGAATAGTTGCTTAGGTGATAGTTAATTTTGCTTAAATTGCATAGACGTTAGTTAATCAACTCTCAAAATTCTCAAAAGATTTTCAATCTAAATTTGATTACTATAGATTGATTCTTTACTTGTTTATAGCAATATTGGTTTAATAACACCCTAACATTATGCTTTGTATTGATTGTCAGATTTGCACAAATCTCTTGAAAAAAAATGATCTCAAACATAACCGGCAAAATTATAATTAGACCACGTGCTGTTGCGTGAACGTTGGACATGGATCATTGTACACTAGAATTAATGCTGGCATGCTCACATTTAATCCATCCCCTTTGTGGATCCCACCCCCATTAAATCTCTAGCCAACTTTGAAGCCACTTTATAATCCAAATTTATTTCATAGTAACGAGAATTGAACTACCAACTCACTGGAAAGTACGAAGTACAAACCACTCGACTAACACATTTTTTTAAAAAATAATATCTTTATTATTTATATGTTAATTACGTTAGTTCACATAAATATTGTTATCATCTTATAGATAATAATTTTTTATTTATATTTATATTATTATAAAACAAACACATTTTGTGAAGCTCCAAGTTTAACAGACCAAAAAGCCCCTAGAAAATAAACAAATTTCCAACATTGTGAATATCCTATCCATCTCACAAGTACTAAACAAGAAAAAATTTAATTT
The DNA here is from genome assembly GCA_033060915.1 of Euryodendron excelsum. Classification (NCBI taxonomy): domain Eukaryota; kingdom Viridiplantae; phylum Streptophyta; class Magnoliopsida; order Ericales; family Pentaphylacaceae; genus Euryodendron; species Euryodendron excelsum. Next base: position 69,582,086 of record CM065377.1, on the reverse strand, counting down.
AAAATTTGTAACCGCTCTCTATTTTTTCTCTCATTTGTGCAAATTGTGAAATGTAACGAGATCATTTCTTATTTAATTTAAAATATTTGCGTACACCACGACAAGGAAATATGATTGGTAAAACTGGATCTGTATCGTAGTTCAGATTGGGGGAGATGTTGTTTGAGTAGGAATAACAAAATGAAATGCATAAGGACATATAGTACAGTACTACTTTAATTGAGTATATTGAATATAGCTTGTTTTTGATAGATTCATACATCCTAATGCCAAGTAAAGTAAATTACAACTCTAATTTGAGAAGACATGAAAATAAAAATTGACATCGTGTGCAATTTTTGCAGAGAGGGCGTCGATGTGAAAGGGTACTTCGTATGGTCATTCCTTGACGATTTCGAGTGGAATTTTGGTTTTACTGTTCGTTTTGGCATCACTTATGTGGACTATAAGAATGGGTTGAGAAGATACCCCAAAGACTCCGCAATTTGGTTCAACAAGTTACTCCAAGGGGAGAATGTACTCTCTAGGCCATCTGCATTTCAATGGCATCTGGGATTGATAGAAAGAAAGTCTTCTATTTTTCAAATTAACGAGAAAAGTGCAGATTCTTATTTCGTTTGACTTGTTCTTAAGAAATAAAGGATGTCTTAATCTTTTTTACGAAACAATTTTCGTAACCCTGTCAATCATATTGTTTTTTCTTTTAGTAGACACAAGGAATTTTAGTAGTATATCCTACTATTTATGGGGAGGGGGGTACAAGCTTTGAACTTTGAAAATGGGAGGGCAAGACTCCAACCCGTGACATGCTCAGCAGAGGTATTGAAGCCCCTTACCAACTGGGACACTCCTCCGCTTCAACAATCATAATTATGTCTCTCCAAAAAACAAAACTTGAGTTCCAACAACTGGTCCAATGCACCAACTATCAAAAGTAAATCAATTGATGGAATGTGTAAGAAAGACATGAATTCACTAAAACATCTCACTCTTGCTTAAATTTCTAAGTGACAATTACACCTAAAGACTGAGTTACAACTACTCCCAAAGGTAGTTCCAAATCCGGCTGTGTGGATAAAACATTGATCCCCCATGCATAAAGTACAACACATTTATAAAATGCAAAGCCACAACTCCCTTTAACTCATAATAACTACCTCTATGAGTTACTAATTACTACTGTTTGGAATTTAGATTTATCAAAAAAAAAAAAAACAAAGAAAAAGAAAATGATAAGTTAAAAGACAATAAAATGAAAGAGGATTTATGTTTTTTTTTTTTCTCACATTTTTCTTTTTTTTTTTTTTAATAACCAAATCCTTAATCAAAGCAAAGCCTACAAGTAACGTCTTTTTTATGTTCCGAATACCCTTAACTCCTGCGACGCCAATGTTTTCAAGTAACGTTCGATCACCACCGCGATTATTTTTTAAAGTGCTATGTGTACTTGAATAACATCAACTAACCATTTTTAGATGTGCTCTTGAACTATCACTTGAACTTCAACTAATTGTTCGACTACTTGCTCGCATATATACGGTGCATACACAATTATAAATGTGTATTTCGCATATACGTATATATAACATTTAAATATGGATGAGGTGAAATTTCCCTGACGATGAGATTTAGTTTTTTATCACCGAAATGAAATTTTCAACACAAGAGAAGAATTTGGGAACGGCTACGCTAACTCAGCATTCCAATAGAAGTAACTCAGCATTCCACTCAATTAAATTTGGGAACGGCTACGCTAACTCGAGGGTAGGTATTACTTGAATTAATTCTGTAGGTGGGATTTTTAGAAAGACCCAATTGAATTCTTGAAATCGATTTGATGAGCATGAACAATCTGCAAGAGAAGAAGACGACGATAATTTTTGGAGCCTTTTTGGGTATAAGGCATTTCGATGATTAAGTTAGCAAGTTTAACTACAATGACTCAAATAAAATATTAGAGAGTTAGAACTCAAGTGAACGTACTTTACACCTTAATGGTATGGGATATTTATAGTGCTCGGAATGCCTTAGTCCCATAAGGAATTGTATTATGTCTCCTTCTAGAAGTTAATCTCTTTTGAATAATTGCTTAGTGTCCTAATCCTTTTAAGAATGGACTTGCAAATGTTTTACCAACTTGGTCTTTATTGAATTTGGGCTAATTTCATCACAATTGGGGCCTTCATCTAGGTATTGGCTAACTTGGGCCTTTTTAAACCCAAGTCAGCAGTATATTACTAGACGGGCTTGGTACAATAACTCTAAGCCTCATTATTTTGACCCACAGTTGGCCCCCAGCCCTAGTGCCCTTTGGAAAGGGGCTGGGGCTGATGGTTTATAATTGTAGATACAAGATAGACGGTATGCACCCGGTTTAACCATCATTTGCTATTTAATGAGATGTGACTGTTAGAGAACCCAATGCATTTTTGCCATCTATTCACGTTTTTCTGTAAGTGAGTAGTCCTTTCATCCAACTGAAATGCCAGATCAGTGACACTATGTGTATTTTATGATTTTGCTCCTCTACGAAGAAACTCTATAAGTCCTTCTTGTTCGATCTTCTTTCTTTGCTTCCCCAGTAGAAATCCCTAGGATCTTTTAGATTATCTTTCATGTGAATAGGCTTAGAAGTATGGTTGATAGTCCCGTCACCGTTGCGGCTTTTAAGCATAGATACAACTTCTTAGAAAATGGTCGATATTAAGTTAATCGAGCCCAAGGACGATGGTTAGTTTGAAAATAAAGAGGGTGTCCAACTAGTTCTTCGTTATGGCTGTAGGTGTACATATATAAATATATATTTGTGTGTGTGTAGCAGCATAGGTGCGGGTGTAGGTGTGTATATGAGAGGTGCAGAGATTGTTGGTTAGTGTGGCTCAAAGTTCACAAAATTTGCTGGAGGAATTGGAGCTGTTGGTACTAAATGAATGCTAGAGGAAGCTTTCAGCTGCTGAAGAGAAAAAAGCCAATCTAAAATTTTCAACCCGCCGATGGTAGGTGAAGCCACCCTTTGTACAAAAACTCACCTACCATCTACTTCACCAACCCGCATCTTTGCCTATAAAAGGCAATTAATTCTTCATTCAGAAATCATCCCTTGAACTCTGTTCGATTTTTTAGTCTATCTATAAGAGGAGATCATATGAAAAATGTAACCGATTCTTTCGTTTCTTTGGGCTACTGGCCATCCGCCGGGAGTTTCGGGTTTAATACCGATATTTTAGCAACAAATCCAATAAATCTAAGTGTAGTACTTGGTGTATTGATCTTCCTACCTCAAACATTGGATTTCCTGTCTCAATTAAGAGGGGTCATGGAAAGAACAGGTTCAAAATCACGATCAATTCCTTTTTCAAATCCTGCTGCAGCTGCACGAGCCCTTCCCGCATGCCACAAATGACCTACGAATAAGAAGAATGCTAGAACAAAAACCTATGTGAGAGACTCTGAAGAGAAATTTCTATGATTGTTTGTAAATTTCTCCAGTTCTATAAGAAGAGTGTTGTCTCCGTGGACGTAGGTAAATTGTCGAACCACATAAATCTCTGTGTTCTTGGAGACAAAATTTTTCCACCTTGATTTCTAGGAATTTCTGCAACAAATAACACAGATTTATATGGTTCGGCAATTTGCCTACGCCTAAGGGAATTTCCGAAACAGGGATGTCATTATATATGCATATATATATATATATACATATACATAAATACCCATGTGGGTGTGGTCTGCAGTAACCGGGTATGCACAAGAGAAAGATGATGAAGGCAATAGGGGGCCACAAGTGCAGTGGGTTAAGCCTGCGATGAATGATCATGGCTGCTGTGCATGATGTTGGTTTGGTTTTGAAACACATGGGTAATGAGTGTTGGTTTGTATATATGAGTGACTGTTGGTTTGTGTATGTAAATGGGAGTCATGGCAGTAATGGGTGTTGATTTATATATTAGTTAGTGTTGGTTTAGTGGCCATTTATGGCCTTGTGAGTCATGGCCAGTAATGGCCTGTAGCGATAGAGACGGAGATGCAAAGAGAGAAATTAAAGAGGGAAAGAAGGGAGAGAGCTACTGGTTCTTAGAGGAAAGAGAACTCAGCTTTTGGCGAGAGAACAAGTTTTGATTTATAGATAAGAGAAATTGGGTTTGGCATGGATAAGAAGAGGAAAAGAAAGACGAGGAAAAGAAAAGAAAGACAAGAAGAGAGAATAAAAGAAGAGACTAGAGAGAGAAGCTGGAATTTTTAGAGAGAGGGAATTAGATTTTCTTAGAGAGAGAGAGACAGAGAGAGAGGGACGGGGTTCTCTCAGCCGCTGGGTGTAGATGATGCGTGGGTACAAATTCTAGTATGGGTGTGCCCATGCTGGGTATGATGCACCTTTGTGTACTTGGAATTTTCCAAGTAGATTATGATGTAACGAAATATCTTACCTTAGTATTTTCGATACTCTGAATTCATTTTTAATGTTAATATGATCAAACTCTGACCCTTGAATAGTAATCACGAAAGGGTAAAGAATGAAGGGTGAACAGTTATTGTGTGACCGATCAATGGACAAACGTGTTTGGATTGTTATGAACTTTTTATATGATGGTCTTGATAATAAATGTTAATGATCTAATAGATTGAATTTAATAAAATGAGGTTCTATATTTTATTTGTATAAAATGATAATATTTATTATTTTAGGTAGTTGTAGTGTACCCAAAATTTATATAATGATGAAATAATGACTATTACTTTGTTCATTGTGAAGATTGATTATATTGGTTCATTGTGTATGATTTAACCAACCAACCTGGTTTTATTGTTTATGATTAAAATATCTTGAAATGCATAGTTATCACTATTTGGGAGATATATTATTTGAATGATATTTTTATCTGAATGTTACACTGAGTTGTTGAATTGTGAATATCTTTAATATTATCACTATTGAGTTATACATAGCATTGAGTCACATATATATAATAGAATGATGATAGCATGCATTTGATATCGAATGAGAAATTGTGTCATCTTCTAATAAAGGTGATTTGAGAATATAGGAGATTATGAAATAATAATGAGCATGGGAAAGTAAAGTAAGTAGGGATTGTTCCTCCTTTAAGTGAAAAGCTCCTAATTGAGTCTTGGCCAAGCAAGTTTAACATCTTCAAAGGCGTGTAGATCCACTCGTACCATAAATAAGAGTTTTGAAAATGAAATTGGTGGATGGCATTATGGATTAGAGTTTCAAAAGCCATTGTTTCTCCCTTAAAGAATTGTATATATTGGTGAGTTAAGAAATGTGAAATCTGGATAAGATGTATTGGAGACTGAGATTATTATGACATTGAATAGAATAATGGGTAAAGAAATCAAATAAAGGAATAAGAGGAATATTATTGTATTAATTTAAAAGAGGGATTAACATATGGATTGCATTCATGTTGCATTGATAGTATATTTTGTTTACATGCATATACACTACTTCATATACTATGTGTTGTACGTTAGATATTCTATACTACTGGGCGTAAGCTCACACCCATCAAATTTTGCAAGTGATAATTTAGATGAAAAGCCTATAGAAAATTATTCAAAATTAATTAATTTCTTGAAAGAGTTGGTAGAAATTAACTATATTTTTCCTACTGTTATTTCATCAATACTATGAGAGTTTTGTATTTTATTTTGACATTGGGCTCAGATGTATTATTATTATGAGAGAAGTGTAGAGCTTTGCTGTAACTTTCTTGCACTATTTTAAATTGAACACTATTATTTTGGAACAGTTAAAAATTTAGCTTTAGTTTTCTAAAATTACTTTATTTTCATTAAAATTACCCCTGGAATTTGGGGTGTGACAAGCAATCTAATCAATTATATACTATTTAAATTGCATGCAAGAGTAATAGAGCGATCACACAATCGACACATGATTTTAGCGTAAAAATTCAAACTGAAAAACATCCATGGGCCATAGTCCAGTCAAGCAATCACTTTCAAGAACTGAATACAAAAGAGTTAACTTACAACCTAACCATAGATATCCCAATCATCGGGTGACCAATCATCGCACTTTCGGGTGTACTCTCCTTATATTGACTGAACCCTACGATCACGTATCGATATACCCACAATATGATTCTTTAGTAATTAATTGAGTATTAAACATCACAATACTGTTGGAATCCACCAAGCACTAGACGTTCCAGTCCAATCTTTAAGCATTATATCAACAAACGGTTCACAAGAACACTAACAACTATGTCCATTCGAATCACACGAATCTAAATTGAAGTAGAAGCTTGCTTACACACCCGTAATTCAATGCTCTCCCGTGCTTGAATTACGACAAACACCACGCCATGAATAACCCGTCTTGATGCACCACCAGGACTATCCTTTGTTGAAGATTCGAAGTTCTTCTTCTTACTAAAAAGGTTAGGGTTTTTCTTTGAGCTCTCTAGGTTATAATAATCTTTCTTGGAGGCTCTCAATATATTTTTTTTGTTAGTGTTGAATTCTAGAAGATCAAGCCTTGAAGTATATATAGGAATTGAAGTCTTATCGGCTTAATATGAAGCTTTTCTATTTATATTTTTCGAATATCTCTGGGGCAAGAGCTCAGCAAACTCACTGCTTCTAAATCTTGCTATGGTGAAAGCTCAGCGAGAGCTCGATGAAAGACTCTGGCCCCAAATTTGGATTTTTGCTAGGGTGAAAGCTTGGTGAGAGCTCAACAAAAGTTTCTAGAAGAAATTCTACAATCTCGCTAAGATCTGGCTGAAGCTAGAACTTGGAGAAAAATGAATTATTTTATTTTAAGCTCTAAAACATCCCGTATATTGTTCCATCCCTCCTTAGATTTGGTTTGAACAACCTACCCTAAACAAAAATTTCTTTAGAATCTATCCCATCTATCTAATTAACAATTAGATAGAGAATAAGAATACATTATTAAAAATAAAATATTCTAGTCTAGGAAATTTGTCAACCAACAAAAGTCCTAACAATAGAGAACAGAGAATATTCTTAAAGCCAAAATTCGAATAAAATATTGCTTCGTATTTCAAGCCTATAACCCTCAAGAATTCATAATATGGACAATCGATAGTGAAAATAGCCATTTAACAAGCCAGGCTCATGATATTGGTTTTTTTATTAATTAAATGACAATGAAGTTTTTACCACTGCAGTGGCACCCTAATGGCCAAAAAATTTAGAAACTTTGAATATCAAAAATTTAGAGTCGTGTTCTTATTGTAGTGCATAAATGGCAAATAATAATAATAAAATTTTGATATTCAAAGTTTGTTGTTTTAATAATCATAATTAATTCTTCGTGTGTTCTACTTATCCAATTTGGGTGCTGACTGACAAAAACCATGATGATGGTTTGATTTTAAAAATGAAAATATTTGGCAAAATTAACAATGCCAAATCAACGGGTTTGTACTATTTTTTGTTTGGTGGATGAACCATTATTGGTTGGATTTTTGTTTCAATCATTAATAGCTTTTAAAGGTTCCACCCACTCATATAATTTATCTAAATTTTAGTTTGTTTTCAACCACGACCATTGGTGAAAATGATCCTCCACCTTTTGAAGCCATTAATGCCATAGGAACCCAAATAGAATACCCACAATTTTTTTCTTTTTGTTTTGGTAAGGCATTGCAATTTATGTTGCCGTTGGAGAATTTCCATATCAGTTATTGACTTAATTACAAGTTTATCAATTATTTTGTCGAAATGGCGTTTCTATGCTTCTATCCAATAATGCAGCAATGAAGAAACAATTAGAAATTGTTGCCAATCAAGAGATTCTCTTATTGAGTGTCAATCAAAAAAAATTATTTGGCACTCTTAGAGTGCCACAATCCTCTTACTCTAACAGTCTTTAAATGTGTATGTTCTTGATCTATCTAACACAACGATTTATTACATGATAAGAGAATGAGAAAAAATGACGGTGCACTTCAATGATAAGATTTTAGAAAAATGCTACGTGTACGCGTAGCGGACAGTTAGGCGTCACCTAAGCGCTGTCATGTCAACCCAAACCCATTTGTTATTAATAGAGTCGAGTTAATGCGGTGACAATCAGACAACACTTAACCGTACGCTGCGACTGCGGATAGCCCTACTCAAGATTTTACCTTGAACAAGGCCTAATTGGATACAACTTGGTGAAATTTAAGCTGACATCAACATATCACATCTACTTTAATTTTTTTTTTAAACCTTTGCCTGTGCTCTGCAGCTAAAAATTATTTGTACGTTTGTCCGTTGGGGCTCCTTTCTTATCCTCCCTGTCCCTACCATATGTATGCTCGGCCATGCTCATGCCATGCCCGTTTTTCATATCATCTAAATAATTTCGTTCGAGTAGAATATACCACATCTTTCTTGAAAAATATAAAACCGTCCCTTTCAAGCAACCTTTGAATATTTCAGCGGATCTTAAATTAGCCACCATTATTAGTTAGCTATTATTAAGGCTCATTGAATAATCTAAAGTGTACGCGCACACAACCAACCCTCATGAACTAACCGGGGAGATGGGGCTTTCATCTTTAGTTTCACGTATATATATATATATTTAATTTCATTATCCTTTACTTTTTGTTTATTTTGTGTTTTCATCTCTAACTTCATATTCATGTTGATTACAGTTTTAACCCTAGCAGATTAGTTGAAAACGCATAAATGTAAATCTATGTGCTTGGACTGAATGTGAAAATATATATCTAACCCCTTGTGACCTGAACTAATTAATGCATAAGAAGTGATAGGTTGGTATTAAATGTATACCCATGTGGCCATACTTTTTTCCTTATTTTTTATTTATTTATTTTTGTCTCTATACCACCCATCATTTTCGAAAACCATCACCACCATTGCCACCATTTTCGTGGCACTGGAAAATGACGGAAGGTTAAATTGAAGAACGTAATGAAAAAAGTGAAATTTTTTTAGAAGGGCCTTAAAGTAATTTTGGCATCTCAAACTTCAGTATGGTAGAAGAAAGCACATCTAGTTACCTTTCACATTTTTAATTAGCTTTACACTTTAATTCAAACTATAGTTGAGTTACGTCTACAATATTCATGAGCTTAATTGGGTTGTAACATACATGCCCAATTATAAACTAATTTAAATGGGTTGAACATATGTACCCATTAAGCTGGCTAAAAAAATTATAAGAAAAACTATCATTTACAAAAAAAAATATTTTGGTTTTTTCTTTTATATTTATTTTTAAAACAGATCTCCTTTTCTTATTGCCCACCACCACCACCCACCACTACCAACCATTACCACTCACCCCTAAAGCCGCCACCGAGTGCACCATTCACCTACCACTACGGTTCACTGCCACCACCAACCACCATCGTTCCACTCATCGCGGCCATCACCACCACGACCACTCGTCACCACATGTAAAATTGGTAAAAAAAAAAAAAAAATTCTTAAAGCTAAAAGCAAACACAATGATATCTCTCCCCACCCATAAACATAAACCCAAACCTCCTTTCTAATTCCGCGGCTCCCCAAATTTGATTCCCTTTATCGTGTGTTGCTGAAACTTCTCTCCCGGCCAGATTCAATTTCAGGCAAACTGAGGAACTAGCCAACTAGTTACATGATAGTACATATGATTTTATTTCAGACATGCAGTATATCATATGATATTTCCACAAAATACGCAGTTCAATTCAAGAGAACAACTTGAATTTTGCCCAGAAAAATATCATTTCAGCAACCCACACTCCTGGATGCAAATAAAACACACTCATTAAACTCTAGCAGCTTCCATCACTGGAATTATGCAAGGAAGTACCAATGAGGTCCACAAATTCCCTAAATAAATGACAACTAGAATTCCACCAAAAAAAAGAAAGAAAGAAAATAAGATCCCAAGAGTGTAAGGCTGGTTATTATAAGCGCAATTCAAAAAAATTTGGGTTAGAAAGATGGTATTCTACGTTGAATGAGGTTTACATGATATGATCATAGGATTGGATTAAGAACCGTAAAATTCAACCAAAAAAAAAATTGTTTGATTATTTTTATATGAATAATATTTATTAGAGATAGACACAAGATGAGTCTAAATTATGCAAATATGTATATATATATATATAAATTATATAAATTTAGACAGTAAAAAAGATGAGTCTAAATTTGGGTTCATGAGTTTAGATTGACCATTAGTGATCCATCCATATTTAACCTGCTTGTCAATTGAACGGATTTGGGTTGAACTCATTTACATCAGTCCAAACTCACCCATTTGTCACTCCTATGTTAAACTATATGAAATATGTACTTTTTGAGGAGAAGAATTAGCTCAAGTGGTAGTGACGTCACACCCATAATTGAGCTCACGTGTTCTCCCCTACTAGAAAAAATTTATGTGCTTTTCAATCAAACCACAGTAAATAAAATACAATTCACGTTTTTTAGTTAGCTTGATTGCTTGAATCCACCTACCAATCATGGGTGTGTTAAAATATTTTAATTAAAAATGCTGAGAAAACCAGCTTATGGATGATATAAAATATCCAGTAGTTCCTACTTATTCCATTCCCTATTGCTATCCTTTCAGGTTGGGTTCTGTACTGTACTTCATACTTGAGCAAGACGGTTAGCTATGGCACTGAGAGGCCCTCTCCACTTCTGCCTCATAATCTTGGCCTGCATTTTGGCCAGTTCTAATGGTGCGAAACCGAGTCATCATTCACCTACACTCAACCGGAGCAGTTTTCCGGCTGGTTTTGTATTTGGAACAGCAACATCTGCATACCAGGTGTGCCACCAAGCTCGTGAATTTCCTCCGGGGAAACAATTTTGAACCATCTTACAATGAAAATAGCCCTTTTGAACATTTCTTCCATGTACCTGCAGTACCATTCGAGTAATGCCCTTTGAGTTTCCTGATTTTCCTTAACCTTCCAGCGCTGGGCAGGCTTTAGCCCCATGCATGCATGGTCTTGCGACTTTGACGAGGCCTATGTTTTGGCCATTTATGTAGTTCCTTAAGCCATTGTACATAAAGCCATACTTAACAGTTGTCTTGTTTTCTTCATAGATTGAAGGAGCAGCATTTGAAGATGGTAGGAGGCCCAGCATATGGGATACCTTCACTCACAATGATTCAGGTCTCTCTCTCTGTCTCTCTCTCTCTCTCATAAATTGATTAAGTTCCATCACATTAGACTATTTTCATATGGGGATCTATCTAATCAAGCTAATGCACCATGGAACAAGTGGAGGCAAGTGCCCCGCAACTTTCACTATTTTTTTAATTTTTTCATATATATTTATTTTACCTGAAGTTTTAAATATAGTGTATTAATCCCACTGAATTTATTAACACATATCTTTGCTCCCACTATATTGACTAACTTATAAGTAAAAGACAAAGATTTACTAACACCTGTATTTTCTTTAGTTGAATTTTATTAATCCCTCATTATTTAGTCAAGTAAATAACACAAACACAACCCTCCATTCTAATATTAAATTAAAATATTATTATGCATACTTTCAATATTTTATTTGTCTAGAAAAAATTTCATATTCCCAAATTTTAACATTTTTATTCTATCTATCAATGACTCATAAACTGCGACCCCAATACTCAAAACTTCTTTTGGAATTTCAAACTCTAAGTATTTATGGATCTTTTGGTTTTGACACTAATTCTAACTATTGCAATTGCAATCATAAGGAATTTTTTTTTGTTTTATGAAAATTTGTAAAGAATAGGCTTCACATCCGGAATAGATGATTGTGTATATAGATTGATTGCGTAAAATGAGAAAGATATTTTCAATAGCATGCCAAATGAGGTTATCAAGCGTTATTTTAAAAATATTAAAAGTCATAGAGGCCTGTAAAATAAAATTTTGAAGTTGTGAAAAAAATATGGAGTCACTATTTAATTTATAAATATTCATAATTTTGTTAAGGGTGTATACTTCCTTTGTATAAATTAAGGTGCACCTCCCTCTTTTTTTTCGCATCGTTAAGTCCTATTTGTAGGTTTTTTTTTTTTTGCTTTTAAAAAGCCAAAAAATTTTGCGCATAAATTTTTTTTATGTATGATTCTATATAAATTTCATCCTCACTGAACAAATATCCTGGATTCGCCCCGTATCTAAATCCCCAATGGCGATGTTCTAAGGGCATGTTTGGTTGAGAGATAAAAGTGAGAGATTGAATTAGTTATTCTGTAAGTTCCACAAAACTCTATGTTTGGCAAAGAAAAAATTGTATGGGATTAATCATCCCTCTGGACTACTAATCCTCCACAATGAGGGATAAACTCTAAAACAACATTTTTACCCTTCTATTATTATAATAAGTTAATATAATATTAAATAGTTATATTATAATTTAAAATTAATTTTTTATTAATTATGTTTATTTTTAATGTGATATTTTGATGAAATAATATTTCTTATCCATATCATAATCCCATCCTAACTAAACGTAGTTTGAGTAATCCCTCATCACATCAGGTATTATTTATCATCCATCACTACTTTTTTAATCTCACCATATTACTTATCTTTTATTTTTTTGTCCCCCAACCAAACATGCCCTAAAGATCTTATGGTCTCATGGCAGAGAAAATAGAGGATCACAGTACAGGCGATGTAGCAGACGAATTTTATTATCGCTATAAGGTATTTTGGTATTTTCAGTTTAACAACTGTAAAAATTGTGCTTTTCTTTGACTTAACATAATTTTTAATTTGTTCCAACAGGAAGACATACTTCTGATGAAAAATATTGGGTTTGATGCTTTTAGATTTTCCATCTCATGGCCCAGAATTTTACCTAGTAAGTATCATCCTAACTACAATTCCTCATTTTCTTTTTCTTTTTTTTTTTAAATTTCAATTGTACTGTGAAATGGGAGTGAGATATATATATATATATATATATATGAAAAGAAAAAACCTGCTGTCTGAATTGCTTTGACTTCACACATTCAATGGGTTCTTTAACTAGGTCGTTTTCAAATAGTATGCGAATATCTACTTAGCAAGTTCAGGACTCGTAAATATTCTTCTTAACCAAGATGTTTTTGTAAATTAGGATAAGTATAATGGCACAAATTGTGTTTTACAAATTACAGCTTCACGTTTATTGTTATGATATTAAACTACAAAATGTGATTATTTATATAAATTGGTACGTTAAATTAGTCGTGGTGCAAGTTTAAAACACAGAATATGGTAAACGTTGCACACTAATTCAATACAACTTAGAAATATATTATGGCAAACGTGGCGAGCTTAAACCAAGTTTGTCACTTTTATTGTTATGGTATCAAAACAATTCATGAGTTGTACTACAAATAAATTTGTGTGCCACATTAATTGTCATGGTTTTAAAGCACACATTAATGCATATTTTATTAAAATTTCATAAAATATATTGTAATCTAGTAAAGAAATGACTATTATGCATGATTTATTTATTTTGAATACTATAAATTTAGCTAAGAAATTGATGTAAACAAAACTTAAAAATTATTTAAAAATATGTGTATATACTTATTTTTATATTTATATATTATTGTATGTCTATGCATGCTGTAGAATAGCTCTCCCACTTTCAATATATTTTTATGAAGGGTCTTGTTAATCACGTAACATGTGTCTTAAAAATACATTTTAAACAAATTTTATTTAATTGTACTTAAATGTTAAAAATTATATTTTTATAATTTTCAATTCAAAAAATATAATTTTTACTCTTTTAGACTACGATAAAACATGTTTAGAATGTGTTATAAATTTTACTTTTGCAAGTAATGCTCTTGTGCATCTGCTCCGATGTTGCAATCACTACTTGGGGCACAACACAAGGACTGAGTTGCAAAGGCAGAGCTCAAGACAATGGAATTTGATTGGTAGTTTTCTTAAACGTGGTAGGTGTAGACGTCATAGTTGGTGGGTCTCGCGCATGTAACTGGTGGAGAACTTATATAGTGTGTGGGGAACTTAATTGGTTGGTTGGTTGGTTGGTTAGATGAGACTGGTAGTTAACTTAGCTGGCTGGTTTATACCCCCAGACGCGGAAAATATTTAAGAGCTACTCATCTTTGTTCCACTGCTCATAGACGTGAAATTCATTCGTTAATTAGGATGTTACTTAGCAGGTGGGTGATTTACTCACGTGAGCATTGGAATAAGGATACTTGGGTCTTGTTTGGTAGCATTTATTATTATTTTTAAAAAAAAAAAATAGAAAATCATATTTGTTTAATTTTTTTTTGGTAATTTTTTATAAAATTCGTAAAAAGAAAATTAAAAATATTAAAATAAGTATATTTTCTCTTATCAAAATATTAGTCTAGTACTATTAGTATAATGATAACTTATTAATGTCTATCATTGGACTATAAAAAATACACAACAAAAAACAAAAACTGACAGCGTTACCAAATGAGCTCTAAAATGATCTAAAGCACAGAATAATTTTTCCAAAATAGTAGACAAAAACATATATAGACTTTTTTAACATGAATCAGAAAATTATAAAACATATGTATAGACTTTTCAAATGAATCAAAAAATTATTCAGTGTTATTAGAGCACCACATGTATTTGACCTTATCTAATAACAAAAACCATACTAATTTATGAGAGGTAAAATGTTGTTGAGGGCTTGGAGCACCGAATAATTTGTCCACACTAATACACCAATATCTCAAACTTAACTGATATTATGAAATGTTGTAGCCAATGTCTTATAAATGGGTGAAATAAATAAAGTCGTGATAGTGATGCATGTAAGCAATGAGTGCTGTCATATCACCTGTTATTGTTATATCACTTTATGGTCCTGTATGTAATGGCAAAGAGTGTATGTCAAAAAATAGTTAGTGGTCCAATTTAACTGTACGTAGTTATTATACTCGGTGTGATGTGTTATATCAATCTGAATTACAAGTATCGTCCTCAGATCAAAACAATGGATAGGAACAAGTAACATGTCTTTAAGAAGATTGAGTTAAAGGAGATAAAAGACAATAAATTTGAAAAGAGATTTCAATAATACCATCAGATTTATGACTTATGACAGAATGAGGTGTTTTTTTTGCTGAGTTAAAAAGTGTAAGGGGTCAATTAATATAGTTACTTATATGGGCGTAACTATATTAACTACCTTGTTGGGTTATTTGATAAAAAGTGAGTCATAATTAACGAGATGTTAAACTTAAGAGAACTTGCTATCTATAGAAATAGTTTCTCCGTACCTAGTACATATAGATATGACACGTCACACGAGTACAATAAGAGAGTGTTTGGCTAATTAATTTATAAACTATAAGCTATATATTATAAGTTATTTTTAAAAAATTTATCTTTAAAAATAATTTTTTTTAAAAATATAATTAGACATAAATTATATTTTTAAATTACTTATACAAACACATTTTAAATAAATTATATCCAAATACCGCTTAACTTCACATAATTAGATTGGGTCACTAGCTTTTTTGACTTACACTTTTTACCATGCATTTACACATTACCGATATGGCCGTAAAGTGATATGACAGTACTTATTTGTTACATACATAATCATGACTTCATTTATTTCACGACAAAACAAAACGTGGTTCAGATGGAGGTTGTTGGTTCTATGGTGGAGTATAATATTAATAATGTATTTGGATGGAAAATTTGGTAAAAAAAGAATTAAAAAAAATATAAAATTATATGATATGTTTGATTGTTAAAAAAATTAAAAAATAAAAAAAATAAAAAAAAAAAAAAAAAAAAAAAATTTAAAATATATCATTTTATTTTATTTTTTTTCTTTAAATAAATTTATATTCTAAACATAACATAAATGTTTTCGGATTTTGAGACAGTTTTCCGGTGAGGTTAGACTAGGCTGGTTCGGGCTTGTGTCGCTAATTTTCATCCCGTAGGCCCACGGTCAGTCCATTGCCCTCAGGATCCTGGCTTGGCAAGCTTGTGAGTAAGAAAAGATGGATTTGTGCCAACAACTTTACTAGTCTCATCAAAATATTATATTTCATACAGGCAATCTATTTTAAAATCATTGAAGTAGAAGAAAACAACTCAAGTGAATAAAAAGAAGTTGTCATAAAACAAGAAGTATGTGTCCGGTTTCCGTAGGTAACTAATCATATCGAAAATTTCTCCCGTGAACGATATCCAAATAATCATAAAACCCAATTAAATCTCGAAAGCTGAGTTCTATGTTGGGCTTGGGCGGGCTGCACAAATGCCTTTTATAGATTTATTTAAAAAATCTATTTGGAACTTATGCCCGACAGGCTGGGGTTGTAGGCCCATTTTGAACTAGGCATTTTATTTTTGTACACACATCATTCAACTACCCCACCAGTTGGCCTTTGCTAGACCACGAGCCTTTTAAAAGATCTCGACATCATCTTTTTTATTGTTTAATGGGCTTGGAGCCAGAGGTAAGCCCGTAAGGCCCGACTTGAATTTTTTTTAAGGTCTGGTTCTATTTAAGGGCCAGGTTTGGGAATAATGTTTGAGATTGGCCTGACCCAAAATTTAAATATATTTTATGTATATTAATATATTATACACACACATATATATATTTATATTTATGTTATTTAACTTCGTTTTTAGAGAAAAAAAATATTTAGAGTAATGTTATACAAATAAAAAATTAATACAAAATTACGTACAAAATGAGTGGTTGAATTATAATAAAAATCCCATTATAATGGTTCTTAATATAAAAATTTCATTGTCACATTATTCTAATACTTTGTTTGAAATTTGAATTTTTTATTAGAAAAATAATGAAAAATGAAAACGTGAGAAAAAGAGAACAAAAATACTCTTTCATTTTGTTATCTTTTCCTTTTCTCACTGAAAATTCAGGTTTCAAACAAAGTGTAAGAGAATTTTTTATAAAACAGTAAAGGCACTTCAATTGGCACATCACTTTTTGTCAAGTTGTAACACAATTAATGTAAGAAGCTTCTTAAATGGATGGGCTCTCAGTAACGTAAATCTTTTAACCAAATGTACCAATTGGCTCTAGTGCTCAAATTAGCAAATTAGGAGTTAATTTATGTCAAATTCTTAAATTCAAATGGTCAATAATTCTAGTTTTGACCAATAATTAGTTGCCACGCTTACTGCTATAATATTAAAATATAAAATAACTAATCATTTGTTGAGATTTTGCATAAAATATTTTTGTAATTAAATAAAGAAATGGCCATCGTGATTATTGTATTTATTCTACTTATTTTAAAATATTACTTTTTTTTTTTAAAACATTGATGCATATAACAATATACAATTATTTTAAAATTATATCTATAAGTTTATATCTACATTTAACAAGATGTGTATACAAGCCGGCTATAAAGATGCTTCCACTCTCAAGTTATTTTTGTAAATGATGCTTCATGTTCTACACCCGTGCCCGAACTCGCATTGCGAATAGGTTACTTAGGATAGATTTGCACCAATTTTTAGTTTTTTGGCGGAGGGCAAGCTTGAGAATTTAAAATTACATTACTAGGCAAGTCCAGACCAGGCCGGGTTGACTCATCTTTTGCAATCACTTAGGGCAACATTCAATTGCAGTTCTTTTTTGATTAATCAGGTGTCTAGGCCAGTTTGCGTCCACCTTGACTAATCGCGAGACTTGTGCAGTCTACTCGTCTTATATAAACTTAGTAATTACCATAGCAAAGACCTTGAGGATGGCTCAAAGGAGTTGATAGCACATAAGATGTTTCGAATCTGAGACCTTGAAGGAAGCAGATCCCTAAACCCCAAGCCTTAACCCTTAAGGTCATATTTAATTGCAGTTGCAATACTCATTAACATATATCTTAATTTCCTAGGAAGATTAATTGGAATTATGGCAAGAAAAACCCTAAACATCTGCAGTAAAGATTCCTCAACAACTTCAGCTTAGAGATCTCTCATTGTAGAACTACTCCTACCTCAAATTGTTCTCCTTAAGCTAACCCTTTAGGAAATAGTTTTCATTACGGCAACATTTAAGCATTTGGTAAGATGATCACTCCACTAGAGAAATTTCAGTCTCGTGTTTAGGGAGTGATAAAATAGATTGAGAAATAGAATTATATATTGTATTACTCATTTTTCTAGTCCTCTCATATATATATTTTTTGGTCAGAGGGAAAAATTATTGGTGGAGTGAACCCTATCGGCGTCCAATTCTACAATAATCTCATCAATGAAATCTTATCAAACGGTGATTACCCTACATAACTTACTGTGATTACTTTATTTTTTTTGATACAATGTGGGATCTTTCACTCACGATTTGGCTGGTATGAAGGTTTACAACCCTATGTGACGCTTTTTCACTGGGATCTTCCACAAGCTCTCGACGATGACTATGGTGGATTCTTAAGCCCTAAAATTGTGTAAGTTCCACTTGCAGTTGATTAAAAACACTTAAAAACTATGAAACCACTTGATTAAATTAAACCCTAGTGTGTGATGAGCAGGGGTGACTATTTAGACTATGTCAATTTTTGCTTCACTACATTTGGTGACCGAGTGAAGCACTGGATCACATTGAACGAGCCATACGACTTTACTTTTTATGGATATGCAACTGGTGTCCATGCACCTGGCCGATGTTCTAACTACATCGGAAATTGCACGTCTGGAAACTCTGCAACCGAACCATATATAGTTGGCCACCACCTTATCCTTTCCCATGCAGCTGCTGTAAAACTGTACAAGGAGAAATATAAGGTTAGTGTTTTGATGTAGTTGAGATGAATTACATAACATTATTAAGCTTATATGTAGAAACATTGTTAGATGATGTTTTCACTTCAGAAACAGCAAGTCTATGGGGCATCTTTGAATGCTTAAGAGGATGAAGCCAAAGGCCTTGAGGCCTGAGACATGTGTGGAGTAATAAGGAGGGTAGAATCCAAATAAAGAAGAGTACACATGTTTTAAAATCTTAGAAAGTTATTATCCTTATAATGATTTTGCATCTTGACATTGCAGTATACAGAAATTTACAACTAAATTTGATATGACGAATATTGCTCTTGGCCTAATTTCCATACGTGCAGGCTTCTCAAAAGGGTCAAATTGGGGTTACACTATCATCCGACTGGTTCGTGCCAGTTTCCAAATCTGCGGCCAGCCTAAAGGCTGCCCAAAGAGCCCTTGATTTCTCTTTGGGATGGTAAGTGTTGCGCCCTAAAGTTATGGTTTCATCACATTTACCTTGGAAGGTGAGGGTTTGTTGTGGTTTATCGAAAACTTGTAGTGTTTTTGAGGCTAGGGTTTGAATGAAAATAAGTCCCTAACAGAAGATGTTAATTAAGTGAATATATCTTCAAGATTTTCGTGACTTAACGCTGCAAAGGTGTAATTGTGTAGGTTTTTACATCCAATGACATATGGTGATTATCCCCAGATTATGCAATCTCTAGTGGGGAACCGATTGCCCGAATTCACTAAATCTGAGACTGAGATGTTGAAAAATTCTTATGATTTTCTTGGAATAAATTACTACACTTCAAATTATGTAGCTAATGCTGTGTACTTCAGCAATTTGAACTTAAGCATGACAACAGATGATCGTGTTATATATTCTGGTAAGATCAAAAGATGTTACCTAGACAAACTTTTTAATTTTTTTCTTTTTATTCCTTTTCTTTTTTTTTTTTTTTTTTTTTTTCTAGTTCCAATTATGCTTACAAAAATTAATTTTTTTGTCACAGTGGTGAAAGACGGGGTTCCCATTGGTCAGCCGGTAACCTATCTTTCTTTCTATGGACATCTTCCAAAATAAATTACATGTAAAAATATTACTAACATCCATGCAATAACTATGTAAAAGCAAAAACCTTTTACGGAATTTTCATGAGCAAATAATGGTGTAAGTGATTTTGTAGACTGCTTTGAGCTGGCTTTATATGTATCCAAAAGGAATTTGGGCCCTTGTGATATATATTAAAGACAACTATGGCAATCCACCTATTATCATAACTGAGAATGGTAAGTCATTTTGATTTGTTTATTTTTTAAATCTTGAATGCTTCAAGTTGTGTCATGCATCAATTTTTGCACAATTTAAATTATATTATGCTCTTCTGTAGGTGTTGCAGATGCAAATAATAGCACGCTATCAGTTGAAGAATCATTAGAGGATGAGCTGAGGATAACATATCATTACGAACATCTAACTTATATTTTGAAAGCTATCAAGTAAGTATATCAAAATACCCGCCCCAGTGGTTATATTTTCTTGATAAAGTTCCATTCTAATGTTTGGCTCTCTATTTTAAGAAATAAATGAAGAAGTTGGGAAGAAAATGTACACATTTAAACTGATGTAAAACAAGGAATCGGGTTCTTACAT
Source organism: Euryodendron excelsum (assembly GCA_033060915.1). Taxonomy (NCBI): domain Eukaryota; kingdom Viridiplantae; phylum Streptophyta; class Magnoliopsida; order Ericales; family Pentaphylacaceae; genus Euryodendron; species Euryodendron excelsum. The sequence goes on along the minus strand of CM065377.1, from coordinate 69,561,680 downwards.
AGAAAATATTTGCATATGCCATGACAAGAAAATCTGATTTTGATAAAACTGGACCTGAATCGTAGTTTAGATTCAAGTTGGTTCAGTGGGGGTCATCTTTTGTTAATGGGGGCCGGAAAGGGTTCTTTCGAAAGGAAGCAAACGAAATTCGGGGAGGTGTTGTTTGAGAAGAAAAGAAAAAAATTGAAAAGCTTGAATATGAGAACACGTACTATACTACTTCATTTGAGTATATCGACTATAGTTTAGTTTTGTATTCAAGATTCATACATCATATAAAAAAAATTATAGCCCGCATTTGAAAAGATGTATGAAAATAAATAATTGACATCGTGTGCAAATTTTTGCAGAGAGGGCGCTGATGTGAAAGGGTACTTCATATGGTCATTCCTTGACGATTTCGAGTGGAGTTTTGGTTTTACGGTTCGTTTTGGCATAACTTATGTGGACTATAAGAATGGGTTGACAAGATACCCCAAAGACTCTGCTATTTGGTTCAACAAGCTTCTCCAAGGGGAGAATGTACTCTCTAGGCCATCTACATTTCAGCAGCATTTGGGGTTGGCAGAAAGATTGTCTTCTATTTTTTCACCGTAACGAAACAAGTACAAACTCGTCTGTTGTATGAGTTGTTCTTTAGAAATAAAGGATGTTTTAATCATTGTTACCAAATAATTTTCGTAACCCTGTCAGAAGGTTATTCAAGGCCCTGAATTGCTAGCAATAATAACATTTATGTCTCTCTGGCCACGTTTATTTGCGGAATACAAAAATATGAAATAAATAATAATGTAGAATTAAGACGATAATGACTGTTGATAAGTATTACCATAATGTGATGAGAAATTACTTATACCATGTTTGATTAGAGTAGGATAAACAATATCATAAATAATTGTATAATATTAATATAATATTATTATATAAAATTTATAGAATCTATGATATATAATAATGTGAGGGGTAGACAAAATGATCTTTTTATGGCTTATCACTTACCTCTAGATATAGCCTCTCACCCCCTTTGTAAAATGATTTATCCTCCATTTTGTGGAATTAATCTCCCATCCTTCTCCATGTTTTTTTTTTCCAAACATGAGATTAGGTGAGGCCCTCAAATAACGTCTCTGATCCGGTGCTCCTAATAATCTAAACATGGCCTAAGAACAAAAGGACTTTGGGAGTTCCAACAACTGGTCCAATGCACTAATTACAAATGGTAAATGAATTGATAAAATGTGCAACAAAGACTTCAATTCACTTACCTTGTCAAGGGGTGAACATCTCATTCTTGCTGAAAAGTTTAAGTGACAGTTACACCTAAAACACCTTGTTTGGAACTTGGCAAGAGAAGGGAATAGAAGGAAAGAGAAAAATAAGGAAATACATATTTTTTTATTATTTGGTTTTATAAAGAAAATGAATGAAAAGAAGAGAAAAAGAGAGTGAGTGATTATTTTTCTTAAGTAGAATCAAGCAAAGGAAAGAATAGAATTTTACTTATTTTTTCTTCCATTCCCTTCCTTCCCCATGTTCCAAACATGCTGTAAGTTACAACTACCCCCAAAGTAGTTCCAAATCCTCGTATGTGTGGATATTGATCCTCCAACAACACTTGTATAAAATACAAAGCCAACTCCCTCCAACTTGTAATAACTCCCTCTAAACTACTACAATTAGTAATGTCTTTTTATGTTTTGAATGCTCCTAACTTCGACAACGCGGAATGTTTTCAAGTAACTTTCAATAACCATCATTTGAATTAATTCTAGTTATCACTAGAACTAATCGTAGTTACTAGTCAATATAATACCAATTACTAGAAAATGTGAAAAAGTGGTAACCATGGGTCATATTTTTGGTAACCATAAATCACAATTGTTGTAAATACTTTTTCACCAAAACAATTGAATTCTTTCAAAGATTCTCATCAATGTAAAACATTTTTTTTATTCTAGAATTACAATGTACCGGTACTTAAAAAACCCTCGGCTTATCTGTCAGTCGCGTCGGGTCTGCCGCTCAGTTGAAAGCTATGAAACAAGTCTGCGGTAGTTCAAAACTGGAATTGGCACAATATCGCGAAGTGGCCGCCCTTGCTCAATTTGGGTCAGACCTTGATGCTGCGACTCAGGCATTACTCAATAGAGGTGCAAGGCTTACAGAAGTACCGAAACAACCACAATATGCACCACTTCCAATTGAAAAACAAATTCTAGTCATTTATGCAGCTGTCAATGGATTCTGTGATCGAATGCCATTAGACAAAATTTCTCAATATGAGAGAGCCATTCCAAGTAGTGTATACCAGAGAAAAATCCTTTAAAATTACCACCCAAAGTCATGGGCATTTATTGTGTCACTACTGCTACAAAACCTTTGATGTGTCTGGCCATATTCTTAGAACGCTAAAACTTGACCCTACAGTGTTAAAAATTATGTCCACAATTTTTAATACATTGTATAATCAAATGACATATACTTAAAATATATCCTAAAAAGACCTGTTAGTATTTTTTGTAAGACCAAATATAAAGACACAACTACCAAGTCTATATCGTGACGCTTTCTCGGCGAATTTATATTTTCTTTCGTAGACAGAAACCTGCTTTCACGTGATGTGTCACTTCAAATTAATTTATTTAAAATGTGCCACCTCTTCTCATATGCATTTCTTCTCCGCAATGGTAAGAAATAAGAATAAAGAACAGAGAATATTCTCAAAGCCGAAATACGAATAAAATATTGCTTCGTATTTCAAGCTTATAAACCACATCAATTCATAACATGGACATTGGATAGTAATACTGGTCTTTTTATTAATCAAATGACTATGAAGTTTTTACCACTGCAATGGCACAATAATGGCCAAAAAATTTATACTCATGTTCTTATTGTAGTGCATAAAATGCACACAAAGAATATTCAAACTGTGGTGTTTTATTAGTCTTTGCACCATAACTAATTCTTGGTGTGTTCTACATATCCATTGTGGCTTTTGGCAAAGTTAACAATGCCGAATCAAGATTTAGTATAAGTGGAATGTTCATTATTCTTAACGATCTTTGAATAAGAACACGCTCCCCACCCACCCCCAGCCAACTGTTTTCTATCATTCTTTTGCCTATCACCCATGGGTGATTATAGAATTAGTAGTTACATAGATAAAGCATGCGCCACATTTACATATATCAAGACATGATTTTACAAGGAGAATCTTAGTAGAGGTAAAAACTGTGAAACCCAGTCCAATCAAACAATTGCTATCAAATAACTGAATACAAGAAAGTAAACTTGCAAACCTAATTATAAATATCTCAATTCCCCGGTGCTAAATCATTATGCTTTCAAGTGTACACTCATTGTATTGAATAAACACCACCGATCATGAATCAATACACTCACAATATAGTTTTTCAGTGATTGCTTAAGTATCGACATCTACCATACACCCGGAGTTCACAAAATACTGAACTCCCACTATTTTTATTGTAATAAGTTTCACAAATTGCAAGTTCCAAATGGACATGGACTTCAGAGTTCAAATTAAATTGATCATAAAACACGACTGTGTTTCAACCTAAGTCACATAATGCGGGTGCGGTGACGGGTGCGGGAGCAGAAGCGGGTGCGCGAGAGCTTCATTTGTTAGAAGGATTGAAAATGATAGCGTCCCTAGAGCGTGTACATATATTTAAATAATATTATCATTTTATATTTACATAATGCATTTAAGTAATTTTAATTTTTATGTTTTAATTTCTTGTTTGTAACTATTAAATACACAATAAAAGGAAAAAAAAAAAAGTTTGGATGATACACAATTATATAAATGGTTCAGTGGAAAATGGGAGACAATTTTCAATAATAGGAGCTGGGGGATGCATGTTCGAATCACGTTGCCAAGTGTTTTGCGTGGTTTGCAACTTCACAAGAAGCCTGGCTTTTGATCCAATGTAGCAACACTTGTCGTGTACATTCCACGTGGCGATCAAGCATTGGCTGAAAATGCAATTCGTCTCGAATTCACGAATTTGACCAAACCAATCCGCGAATTTGACGCAGTTTCATTCTCAGCTCGCGAATCCACCAACTAGAGTGCAATTCGCCTCCCTGTAGGCGGATTGTGTTACCTAGGTTTTAACCCGTGTTATAACTTCAAGTCATTGTAGCTTTTGAACTTAGGTTGACTCATTGATATCATAAATTTAGATTGAAAGTACTTTCTGATGGAATATTTGTGTGACACACTAACTTTGAGCCATTGTTAAGATGAGATTTACATGTCTTTTTAGTGGGTTCAAGGTGTTTTGTGTTCTCCTTCATAAGGAGATAAATAACAAGCATCTACTTGTTCAAATCTATGCAGATTTGAATGAGATAATGGTCTCTAAAATAGGTACCATGAGTATGGTTATTGGGTGAAATTAAAGGTTTGTCTCACATTGATTTTTTATTAAAAAATTGATAGATATATAAAGCCTAGGTTTAGAGATGGGTTTGGGCCTCAAGGGGCACCCCACTTTTGTAAAAGGGAGATGACCTATGAAACCCATGGATTGACCCAATACTCCACACACACACGCCGCCGCTCGTTTGGTAGGCTCGCTCGGGTGCAATTAAAATAATATTAAAAAGGCTTGGATCGGTTTAATATTTAATTTTTGGACTCGGTCTAAACCAGATGTGTGTGAACCGGACAAGAACCGAACTGGTTCAAGTTCAAATTCAATTCCAACGATCGCTACCCTCCCTAAGGGCAAGTTTGGCTAGCACTATTTTGAAATGTGCGAATCTTTCTATATATAGAAAGATTCCCCTCCGAATTAAAACAATTTTTTACAGTTTTATATATATTATATGCTATTTCATTCGTCTCTCAGTCTCCGATGACGAGATTCTTCCTAGATTCTGACGAAGTCCTGCATCATCGGCGAAGTGCCCAGATTCTGACGATTGTTACTGTGACTTCTCTGCCCAAATTTCAGCGACTGTTCC
>CM065377.1:69466682-69554182 GCA_033060915.1 Euryodendron excelsum | reverse complement strand
GAACCTGTGGAATCCATGGGTTGACCAAATACTCCACACATGTGCGTCGCCTCTCGTCGGTCTGGCCGGCTTGGCTCGATTCCAGTGCGAGTGCAGGTGTGATTAAAATAATATTAAAAAGGCTTGGGCCAGTTTAATATTTAATTTTTGGACGTGGTTTAAACCAGATGTGTGTCAACCGAGCGGGAACCAAATCGGTTCAAGTTCAAATTCAATTCCAACGGTCACGACCCTCCCTAAGGGTGCGTTTGGCTGGCACCATTTCGAAAGGGTGCGATAAAGATTCCCCTCCGAATTAAAACAGTTTTTTACAGTTTTATATATATTATATTTTGTTTCATTCGTCTCTCTCTCTCAGTCTCCGACAATGAGATACTTTCCAGATTCTGACGAAGTCCTGTGTCATCGGCGAAGTGCCTAGATTCCGACGATTGTTACTGCGACTTCTCTACCCAGATTCTGGTGACTGTTCCAGGCGGATTCTGCCTATTCAATCTGTCCTTTCTAATCTTCGTTTCAGACTTAGAAATTCTGTACGAATTTCTATTTAGGTTTTTCAATCTGGTTAATTATTTGTTTGTGTTTTCATATAATTATCTTTATATGCCGTGTGGTGAATTTTAGTAGAAATTCAATCACTTTGTTTTCTGTTTCTGTATTGAATTTCAGCATTGAAATTCTACAGAATGGCAGTCATTTTCCAACGTAGGAAATACTATTTTTCCATTATCATACTATATTAATTTTGTCAGAAACGGTATACGTTTTTATATGAAATTTACTGTCATAATTCTGTATTGACTTAGACAGAAATTTTTTGCTTTTTCCCCTCATACATATTACATTCATACTTTACATGGAAAGATTAGAATCTAACGTTTGCATTTGCTGAACCTGAATACTGAAGTGTTACTTATTTAGTGTCGTAATTATTTTATCCTGGAGATAGACACCCGTTAATCCCATGGGCACCCATACGGGGGGCGAATCTGTCTTAATGAAAGAGTATGTAACACTTGACCTGATCTACTTTACATTGCATATTTTATTGCATTATCGTATATGATTTATTGAATACGCCATGTCACATTATTTTACACACATTATTCATTACTTTTAATTTTATTTTATTATGGTTACAGTTTGTGTAAGAAACATTATACAATATATTTTTTCTAACACTTTCTCCACTCATGGTCAAGACAAAAAGCCTAACAACTTTGTACTATTTTGTTTGGTGGATGAACCATTAATATTGATTGGGAAAGGGGTTGGATTTTTGTTTCAATCATTAATGGCTTTTAAAGGTTCCAGCCACTCATATAATTTACCTAAATTTTAGTTTGTTTTCAACCATGGCCACCGGTGAAAATGATCCTCAACCGTTTGAAGCCGGTAATAGCATAGGAACCCAAATAGAATACTCACAAAAATTTTTTTGCAAGGCATTGCAATTGAATTTGGATTTGGATTCTCTCTATTCCATGATTTGGAATAGAGATCTTTATTTCATAATCAATGGTCTAGATGTAATCTAATTACATGTCTTACTAAAATTACGTCGTTTTGTATTAAAATTTATTTCCTTATATATAACTATAAAATCATTTACCTTTAAATAAATTTTAAGTCAAACTCATCTGAACTCTTCATTTTTATATTAGTTGATTTGTCAACACCCCAATTGAGATCTCCATTCCAAATTATGGAATGGAGAGAATTCAAATCCATTGCAGTTTATGTTGCCATTGGAGAATTTCCATATCAGTTATTGACTTAATTACAAGTTTGTCAATTATTTTGTTCAAATGGCATCTCTATGCTTCCATCAAATAATACAGTAATGAAGAAACAACTCGAAATTGTTGCCAACCAAGAGATTCTCTAATTGGGTGTCATCAATGTAATCCTAAATTATATTGCATGCCAATCCATTGGAATCCACTTTTTGGAACTTCAAATGGCTGCTTGTTGGGATCAAAATGTTCAAGTATTTCTTCAGTGTAAATTCCGAATTAGTAGGGTATTCTAGTAGTCCAAATTTGTAGCCTGAATTTTTTTTGTGGTCCTTGCAAAAGGTATTTTGAAGCCAACAAATTGCTTGCAACAATCACAAATAAAGCTCCAAGAAGGAGATGAAGTTCCAGCAACTGGTCCTAATGCACTATACAAGAACAATTGATGAAATAATTTGTGGCCCTACCAAAAAGTATTTTGAAGCCAACGAATTGCATTGCAACAATCACAAATTAAGCCCCTCGAAGGAGATGACGTTCTAACAAGTGGTATAATGCAATATACATTGAATCAATTGATGAAGTATACAAGAAAAACATTAATTCATTTGTATTGCCAAGGGCTTCTACGTATAGCTTGTGCAACTTCATTTTTTTTTTTTTTTTGTTTTAAAGTTACAACTAGTCCTAAATGCTAGGATATTTCTGCACTTAATTGTAGACCCAAATCTAATTTGTATTGATGAAGTGATTATCATCCAGTCGTAGAATACAACACATATATGTGATATAAAGTCAATAAATATATATATATATATATACTTTTTTTTTTATTAGCAAAGAAAAGATGTATTAATAAGAGAGAAGCAGATGGGAGGCACCTAAACCACCAAAGTCAATAAATATATCTAAATTCTAATATCCACCCGTATAAACTTTAGTAAACTATTCGCTAGATTGGGATCAATCTCGCGCTCTTAATTTGCGAATATGTGAATTCAAAGCAATTTATTGACAAATTCTCAAATTCTTTTTATCCAAAGAGAGCAAATTAGAAGCAATCAGTGTGAATTCGTAAATATTCAATTTTCATTTATTTTTTCTGACAATCGATGTGAAAGTATGATCATGAGAAACTTTTCAAACTAGAATTTTGTAAATAATCAATTTTCATTGATTTTTTTGACAATCCATATGAAAGTAGTATTATCATGAGAAATTTATCAAACTAGGAGGTGTTTGGATGTGATTTTTTAACAGTTTCTGGCTTAAATTTATAATTTTTTAAATTGTGTTTGGCTCTCTATACTAAAAAAAGTGACTTTTTAGAACTAACATAAGTTTGAAAAAGCTATTTGAAAAAGTGATTTTTTGAAACTGGTTTACAGCTTATGACTTATGACTTATGACTTATAAGTTGCTCGTCCAAACACTCCCGAGACCTCAACAACCAAAGTACTAAAAGAGGTCATCGGATTTGGAATGAGAACGGGTCGATTATAGGACGGATTTGTCCAAAGTCTACCCCGACCCTAATAGAAAAAACCTCTCTTTTATCCTCTCTCATACTCGTTATGAGTTGAACCTTATAATTTCATACTCTTTTATATTCAAATCGGGACGGGTTGGATTAACCCTTATATTTCTTATTTTTTATTTAGCATATCGACAATATTTTCTTAATCTCATATACTTTTAAAAAATAACAATTACTTTACATGACAAGAGGTAGGCATTAATACTTTATTATATAATATCTCATAGATATAAGTGATATTTATGTATGATTATATTTATAATAAGGGTATTTTAGTTATTTTGATACATAATCGGGTTGGGATCGAGTTTTGTTTTTCCTTTCACACCCCGTCCTATACCCGCTTTGAATTTTGTTCTTTTTCCCATAACTTGCCCCTAACCCTCATAGTAAATTCACATACCATTCCCATTAGGGTAACCCTCTTAGTAAATTCCCATACCCTTCCCATTAGGGTCGAGGAGGGTTGGGAATCCGCTTCGTTGAGTCAAATTGTCATCCAAAAACTGGATGCTCCTGAACCACATGGGTATCAACATTCAATTTTCATTGATTGTGTGATTACACTCCAAAAATGTAATCTCTAAGCTCAAATTAGTTGACTATTAGCTTTTTTTTTTAATATATTAGATTGTTGTTTTATCCTCTGAAAAGATCTAAACATGCCTTAATCTGTTTTTGTAGGAATTGGAGTTTAAACAAAGAGAGGAGGAAAAATTGGTCAATTGATCGATCCGCCCAACGAACTGATTGATTGGGCAATCGATCGCTTAACTCCACATTCGATCGGTGACATCAAAAATCCATCGATCACTCTATTGTAGCTACATAGGTCCTCCAAAGGCCAAACTTCAGAAAGGATGGTTTTTCGATCGAAGGGTGATCAATAACCGATGGATCGATCGATCAGTCACCTCCCTGACATATCAATCGATTTACGTAATCCTTGTTTTTAAACACAGGTATTTAAGGTTGTTTTTGACCTTTTTTTTGGGACGGCCTGGGGGGGGGGGGGGGGGGGGCTCTCATTCTCTCTCATTCTAGAACTTAGAGAAATGCAAAGAAGTTGTATTAGAGATAGATATTGTAGTTTCTTTGATTTTCTTAACACTTTCTTCCCATTTTCCTTATAACCAAACATTCAATTTTATATATAAGAGCCTAAATATATTGTTTCTCATGTCTTCTCAACATTTCTACATGCTTTCTATAATGAATTTTTTAGCTAAATTCTTTATGTAGATGCAATTGTGATGATCTATCAAGGTTTACATGGATATTGAAGTGAAGTATTCTAATTCTATTAAATATCTTTAGATTTCTTTTTCTCTATTCAATTGGAGTTGATTTCTCTAGAAATTTTAGATTCATAATCATGGTTTGATGAATTTATAGTTTGCTTCTAAAGATCTCACAAGATTTTCAAATCATATTCCAATTGGGAGAGAACCCAAGGTTTTCAAGTCTAAATTTCCTAAATCAAGGATTTATGGAGAAATCCTTGATTTAAGTTATTCAAACTCTCTCTCTCTTCAATTCCATATGAAAATTGGTAAATTAGATCAATTGTATCAATATTTTTCTTAAAAATCCATTTGATTTTTTTGTTAATCAATTTGAATTGTAAGTTGTTAGAGTTAATTAGGTTTAATGGATTTGCTCTAGTCTCAATTGTTCTTACTTCTTTAGCTTAGTGGTTGGTTGCTAGTATTTTTATTGGATAGTTGCTTAGGTGATAGTTAACTTTGCTTAAATTGCATAGACGTTAGTCAATTAACTCTTAAAATTCTTAAAAGATTTTCGATCTAAATTTGGTTACCATAGATTGATTCTCTACTTGTTTATAGCAATATTGGTTTAATAACTCCCTAACATCATGCTTGAAAAAAATGTCAAATTTGCACAAATTCCTTGAAAAAAAATGATCCCAAACATAACCGGTAAAATTATAATTAGACCACGTGCTGTTGCGTGAACGTTGGACATGGATCATTGTACACTAGAATTAATGCTGGCATGCTCACATTTAATCCATCCCCTTTGTGGACCCCACACCCATTAAATCTCTAGCCAACTTTGAAGCCACTTTATAATCCAAATTTATTTCATAGTAACGAGAATTGAACTACCAACTCACTGGAAAGTACGAAGTACAAACCACTGGACTAACACATTTTTTTTTAAAATAATATCTTTATTATTTATATGTTAATTACGTTAGTTCACATAAATATTGTTATCATCTTATAGATAATAATCTTTTATTTATATTTATATTATTATAAAGCAAACACATTTTGTGGAGCTCCAAGTTTAACAGACCAAAAATCCCCTAGAAAATAAACAAATTTCCAACATTGTGAATATCCTATCCATCTCACAAGTACTAAATAAGAAAAAATTTAATTTAAAATTTGTAACCGCTCTCTATTTTTTCTCTCAATTGTACAAATTGTGAAATGTAATGAAGCCTCTACTTTGATGAGGTCATTTCTTATTTTCTCTCCACTTGTCTAAATTTATGGTGACACATGCTCTTTCATCAACTGACTCAGTTTCTACAATTGCAATAGATTACTAAAGTAATAAAATATTGTATAATATATGTACACAGTATGTGCTACTTTTTTAATATTATTTATACATACGTAGAGTTCTATTTATGATTTTCTGTATGCGTTAGTACATAATTATGACGTGCTCTACTTTTGCCTAATTAGGGCCAACAACAATTGAAACACTAATCAACTTAGTTAATGGAGAAGACAATACCAAAAACTTCATCAAGGGACAACTATTCATCAAAGCTCCAGAATATTTGTTTTCATAATTAATACTAGATACTTGACTTTCATAAATATGTAGATGCATATAAGCTATATAATATAATGAGATTTTTTAACGCAAAACAACTATTAAAAGAGAATTTATATATTTTTAAAGGGACAAATTAAAAAAATATTTTTAAAAAATTGTACGTAAATATTGAATTTTTAAAAACTTGAGGAGGTATTTATAAATTTTAGAAGAGACAAATTGAAAAGTAATCCAAAAACTGTAGGTAAAAATTAAAATTTTGAAAAGTTTTAGGGAGACAATTGCCCTTTCTCAGTACAAACGTTGCTCCGCCATTGACGATAACATTTACTTTCATTTCATGCATCTCTTCTTTTGGTAGGTTTTAATTTCTCTTCTTTTTTTTTTTTTTTTTTGAGTAATTACACTTTACTTTTTTGTGGTTTAAGCAAAAATTATATGACCCATATGTGATTTAAAAATAAATGCATAACCTCCCTGTGGTTTGGACATATCTGCAAAATAGATTAAAACCGTTAAAATTAGCGACAATCTTGTCACAATAGTATTTTCGTAATTTTATCTCTCCAAAATAATATATCAAAATGACGACTTTATCCCTTTATATCAAAATAAAAGATTGTCCTTTGTAGGGTTATTTTTGTTATTTCATCAAATTTGTCACGATTTCATCTATTTGCAGATAAGTCCGAATCATAAGAGGTACGTATTCACTTTTAAATTATAGGAGAGTCCTTTGATTTTTGCTCAAACTACAAAGAGTAAAATGTAATTATTCTTTTTTTCTTCAAACCATTAGTTTAGGAGTTGGTGGACGAAGGTTTGGTAGCCAACTTGCCAAGGTTCGAACCTTGCAACCACTGAGACTCAGGAACTTAGTTCAGATGAACTTAGTACCAATGTTTTGAAATTCAGATTGTCAAGCGAACCAGAAAAGGAACTGGATAACTGGTTCAATTGTTAATTAAATTGTTATTAAACTATGACATCATAATTGTATTATAAATATATTTAAAATTACAAATAAAAAAATGTTACAAATTACAAAAAATTACCTAAAATTTTTTGTTTCTATAGATATTTCTCATATCTTTTTATTTTTGAAATAAGTGTATAAAATTACAATTAAACATTGTAACTTGAAATAGACTTATATAAGATAGATTTTATGGAAAAGATAACTTATCTATACTATAGTGATTGCACTCCAAAAGTGCAATTATAACACCTTAATTTGCTATTTGTTAGCCTTAGTTTAGGAATTTATATGCCTCTTTAATTAGATTTTAGTATTAATAAAGATATTTTGCTTTGTATAGGTTTTTAGCTTAATGTGGAGGGTTTCGGGCGCATTTTGAATGAAGGAAGAGTGTATTCTTCAAAAGGATGCTGTCAATGTACAAGCTGTTAAATCTGTGGTACAACCAGTTAAAGCACGCAGAGCTAAAACTTTGGAGGGACATATCTCCCAAACCAGAAAGGCTACCGGAATCCATAATATATCGATTTCATATAACTTTTGAAAATTTATCAAAATAAGTTAACCGTACGTACAATGGCTTGACCGCATATACGGTGAAGCCAACCTTACGTACGTTGTTTTCCACCGTACGTACGGTCTGCCAAAATTTTCAACTTCAGAGAGCTGTTTTCAGCGTATTGGGCACCGTACGAAGTCCGTACGTACGGTATTTTGGACCGTGCGTACGGTCCTAGCACCCCTATGTGCGTATTTTTTAGCTATATATTCAGAAAATTACGCGATTTTTGGGGGGAATCTTCATTTTAGCTTAGATTTTCTGTTAGGATTAGATATAGAGAGAGAAAGTGGATTAGATATAGTTTTTCCTTGTATTTTATCGCATTTTCTTACATTTTCTTTGTACCTAAACACTAGTTTTTCCATTAATTAATGAGAAATCTTCAATTCTTCATGCTTTCTTCCATGGAATCAAGTAGCTAAACATCTCTTGGATGTAATTGTGGAGATCTACCAAAGATTTGCATGGGCTTCAATGGAGGTATATGAATTGCAATGAATTATCCTATGCTTTCTCTAATTCTTGCTTCAATTGAGTTGTAGACACATAGAACACTTAGATTCATAATCTAGGTTGGTAATTGCTATGCACAATCTTCTAATTGGTATAGAAATTGCACAATTGAGGATTTGATTCTAAGACTCTTACAATGAACCAACAATCTACACTCAATTGGACTTGAATTTAAGTGTTTATGGTTGAAATCTTCCGGGTCAAGGCTCCATGGAGTGAACCTTGGCTTGAGTTAAACAAAACTTCATTGAAGACCTTGTAGAGATTTGATAGATTGAAGCAATTGCATCCAAGCCCTTCATTAATTGTTACAAATTTAGTGTAATTGTTTTCAATTTCAATCCTAATCAGTGTAGTTTAGCAAATCACAACCTCTCACCATTCAATGATTTTTAGACTTATTTTTAGAATAGTTTCAATTTGCTAAGTAATTCACTAATTCATTCCATTTGTTGGTTGTTTCGACTTGTGCCACGCTTATATTTGGCTCGATCCCTTTGGGAGAACAATACCGGTCCTTGCCAGTTTTTACTTCGATCGACACCCGTACTCTTGTGGGGAAAGCTCAAAATCAATGTGCATTTGAGAGCGAATCAAGTTTTGGCACCGTTGCCGGGGATCAAAAGCATGAGGCTAACACCAACAAGATGTGGATTGAAGAAGGACTTAGCGAATTGCATATAACAAAAAAAAAAATAGCAAATAAAGGAGCACAAGAAAACTAAACGGGTGGGAGTTGATCACTCACCCTCGACGGAGGAATCTTTGGCTAATGCCATGGGTAACTTCGTTCCACTCTTTTGTGTGATAGCATGATAGATTTTGATTTTTGGTTTTCTCTTTTGTTTTAGGATTATTTTTATTTGATTAGTATAGAATTTTTCATTGCATTGAGAACTCAATTGGTGGATAATAATTGGTGGATAGGCTTGTGTGCTATATGTTTATTGGTGGTATTGTTATTGCGTAAGGAGATTGGAGGTTTTGGTTGGTTTGAATTGAATTGAATTGCGAATTGGAGGTACATTTATGTGGAAATTGGAGGATTCGAAAGGCAAATTGGTGGAAGGGAATTGTGAATTGATTTGTTGAGGCGTGGATTGCCAATTTGTTTGTACATTACATTTATCTTCTATTGTGCATTTCATTATGTTTGATGGCTCATTTTCACACACATCACCATCTCACCACATTGGCATAGGCACAATGGATTACTCTTCTCAATGGATTGAGAATGGTGGTGTAGACACCCCTCCATGTTGGTCTCTTAGAGATTATATTCAAGCTAATGCAATGAGAAACCAAAAACCATCCAACATGTCTTTTAGAGAGTGTCCTCAAGCCAATGGCCAAAGGGAGCCTTCTAGCCCGCCTCCCAATCTCAGGTGATGTAATCAATCCAACCTTGGTAGGGGACATGAGAGCATATATTTACATCATTATCTCGACTCACCTCAATCCTACCGAGAGCCCTTTAACTATTACCATGCATCACCTCCACTTTATCACTACCAAGAACTCTTTAACCATTCCCAAGCTTCACCGCCAATTTATCCTTATCATGAGAACTTTAGTGAAGCCCATCCTAATTCTTACCCCCACCAAGAACAAGTTCATCCCAGCTCTCCCCACAATGGCACAATAGAGTTCATTCTTGAGGATACACTAGAGGACACCTTACAACCATTCATGCAAAGGCAAAATGGTGTAACCTCTAGGATAGACAAAGGCCTTGAACACGAAGGTCAACTTCTTAATGATATTAAAGGTCAATTGGCCCTATTAATGCAAACCTTAGGTGTTCAAGAGGGGGAAGAGATTTTCACTCAACTTCAACCTAATTTTCATAAACAAATGCTTGGAAGTGAGTCCAATCTAACTCTTCACCAAGAGCAAGTCCATCCAATTGAGCACATCCACCCTATCACTAACCTTGGGAATGAGAGCATCACCATTTATCGAACCTCCTTTCCTCAAGCCTTTGAGTCTAAGGAAGATGCTCCTAAGGTAAGTGAGGACATTATTAAAAATGTCTCTAAGGATGAAGAACCTAGCGAGAGAGAAGAAGAGTCCAAGATTGAGGACCCTAAGAAAGAGGAGAGTGAGCCTAGGGGAGAGGAAGATAATAAGAGAAGAGATGAGTCTATGATTAAGGCTTCCAAGCAAGACAAGAGTGAGGAAGAGGGTGATAAAGGAACTAGTGAGAGAGAAGAGAAGTCCAAGAAGGTCAAAAATAATTAAGCGCATATTGAGGACCCTTTAGAGAGAACAATTACCTTTGATGAAAATCTTGAACCTTTTGATGTTGGGGATGTTCAAATGAATGCGGATGTTGCTATTTTAGAGAATGTGTCCACCATATTAGAAGGTTAAGCGACCTTCACCCTTAAGCCTCTAGAATTTAGTCTTAGTACACCAACTCCTTTGAAGCTTGGACCCCCGCTTTTCGAGCCAACTAAGCTTCCCCTAGGCAAACAACTAGAGAAAGAGGAGTTCGAGATTGAGGACTCCAAACAATAAGAGAAGAGTGGGGATTTTGGTCTCTCAAATATTAGGGATGTGCATGTCAAAGAGGATGATGTTGGTCTAGAGGTCATTCCTATCATATCTATAGGTCATGAGATCCATACATTTCTACCTTTAGCATCTAGTCCTATACTTTTGGAGTCGCTGGATCTCCATGCCCCAACATTAGAGCCAATTATCCTTCCCATTGCTGACCAACAAAAAGAAGGGGATGGTCAATTGCCTAATAGCATGAGCTTCATTGACATTTTTGTGCATAATCATTTTGCATTTTCTACATATCATGACCCTTTTTACCCTTGTGTGCTTGTATGTTCTATTATTGAGTTCATCAAAGGGGTTACCGTTGTCTATTCTTATGTGTGTTTGAACTCTTTACAAGTTGCATGCGTCGATGTGTGGGATGTTAACAAATTTCCACTTTGCGGTATTGGGTGATCTTCTTTTCAAGTCTTGTAGGAGTAGGAGTAGTTATTTTTGTTTATTTGTTTTCTTAGTTTGTTCTTCAGCCTAGTTGGGGGATGCATTCTGCACCCTAACTCCTTTTCCTTCATCTTTTCATGTCATTCCATGTTTTGTCTTCATGCATTGAGGACAATGCATCCTTCTAGTTGGGGGGCGAGTAGAGATTTTGCTTCTATTTGTGTTTTTGTTTCCTTGATTTTGCGCTTTGATTTTTGTTTATTTGTGTTGCTTCTTATTCTATATATATATAAAAAAAAAAATTCGTGATTTCCTTTAGTTAGAGGTAGAGTTTAGATTGCATATATATCTTTTGCTACACTTTGATCTCTTTATGGTATATTGATTCTTCTTAGGTATTATATTGAATGATGATCTTTCAATTACTTGGGATCTTGGTAAGAGGTTGAAGTATCTCATGGTCTCGGTATTGATTCTTTCATGTTTTTAGCACATTCATCTATATTTGGTTCATGATGATCTCTAGTTTACATGGTGGATGTGTTGATTCTTTGTTTTCGAGTACCATGACATGACTTGAGAGAGTGCTATTTGAGATGAGAAGAGAGGAACATGTGCTTTTATTTTGCTAAGATTAATGCATTATTTCTCTATACTTGTTCTCTTCATAGATTGTGCTTCATCCATGCTTAAGTAGAGAGGAACACTTTATTGTGCACAATTATGTTGACGAGCATCAATCTTTACTACCTCTAGCATGTTCATCTTTACATTAAGTGGAGATTATTACCTTGTGAGCTTTAGAGCATTTATCGCCTTTTGGAGCATTTACATTTACTCAAGAATAGATTCTTCACCCTCATCTAATTCAATAGCTTCATTATGTTTGTATTTGGTTCATGAGTTGAGTTTTGATCTTAATATTGACACTTGTATTCTATGAAATGCTTCGATTGTATAACTTTGGAAATGATCTTATACTATATTCTTCTTGATAGTCATTAGTCTTCCTTTGCCAAACCATACATTTTCTTTGACCCTTGTTGATCTTTTGCTTTTATCATTTGAAAAATGCAAAGTAATTTATTCTCTTGTTTCACAAAGGGACGCCTATGTGAGAAAAGAGGGCGTTGCTTCATTACTAAAATTGAAAAAAAAAAAAAAGAGATCGATTTGGAAATTTCAACACAATAAGTGCATCTTGAAGTATAAAAAAAAGTAGATGTTGAAAAAAAAAAGGGGGGGATTATGAAAGAAAAGAATGAAAAAAGGAGTTCGAAAAAAAAAGAAAAAGAAAAAAAAAAGAGAAAAACAAATTGATGTAAAAATATTTCGAGGAAGGGCAAGAAGTAGAGAAGAGTGTATCAAATGCTTAAAAGGGAGAAAGAGTTGTAGTTGCTTTGCATTTACCATTTCATGTCTTGATCATACATGATATGACCATTTAATATCTCTTTACTCTCACATTTCACCTCTTCTACATTGCTATTACCACCTTTACATGGATTGGTGATCTAAGTTGTATTTGATTGAAATTTTCAATAGAGTATAAGTATATTTTGTCATTTTTTTTTTTTTGAATCAATACTTAACTTTGAGCATTCTTTCATGGAGCTATGCTAATGTCGATACACTTCTATCTTATCGGTTTTTGTAATTGGTATGTTCACTTGATGTGTCTCTTTACATTTACTCCATTGTTGAACATACCATTGTGAGAACCATGTGGGTCTTTTAATTGGGAGTGTATTCCTAGTGAGGTTTGGATCAAAGCTTTAAAAGATGGATTTATGTTTAGAGATGTTTCGAATTGAACTTTTCATCATGATATTTCACACACTCACTTAAACCTCTCTTTTACATGGCGTGTGGCATGATCTTGTAAGTGTTAAGAAGTGAGAGTAGAATGCATTGATTGAGGCTTGATTAGTTGTTGTTTCTTAATCTCGTCTAAATGTTGCAACTCATAAAGGGATGTTTGTGGGTATCATAAATGGAAACTCTCACCAGACACCACTCGTCCACTAGGGCAACCTAGGGGTTCAAAGGCTTGATGCATAGGCTAAATGCATTCAGGACTCCCACAAAAGTGGAGATTATCATTTGTACATACTTGTTTTAGTTTTAGTATTTTGCTAGGGACAAGCAAAAAGTAAGCTGGGGGGTGTGATTGTACTCCAAAAGTGCAATTATAACACCTTAATTTGCTATTTGTTAGCCTTAGTTTAGGAGTTTACATGCCTCTTTAATTAGATTTTAGTATTAATAAAGATATTTTGCTTTGTATAGGTTTTTAGCTTAATGTGGAGGGTTTCGGGCGCATTTCGAATGAAGGAAGAGTGTTTTCTTCAAAAGGATATTGTCAATATACAAGTTGTTAAAGCTGTGGTACAACCAGTTAAAGCACGCAGAGCTGAAATTTTGGAGGGACATATCTCCCAAACCAGAAAGGCTACCGGAATCCATAACATATCGATTTCATATAACTTTTGAAAATCTATCAAAATAAGTTGACCGTATGATTGCACCCTAAAAGTGTAATCATAAGCCCTTAATTTGTACTTTGTTAGACTTATATTGTAATTAATTATCTTATTTTAGTTAGATATTTGTTTGAGTATGTTTTGTATGTGTTTTGTAGGTTATATAAGCTAATAAAGGTGAAAAGAAATCAAGAATAATCAAAGCGAGTTCAAGGCGAATATTTTGTTCACGAAAATTCAGACCTGTCTCAGTATTTTGGCCATAACTTTTGACTCCGATATCTGATTGAGCTGATTTTTGCGTCATTGGAAAGAAGACTTCAAGCTCTACAACTTTGCATCTAATGTGCATCGGCTGAATCGAACTCTAGGGTGGCCAAATCAAGTTTCAAAATTTCTGTAGCTGAGTAGTATGAATAGTACCCGTCCGAACGGACTTCAAACGGGCGTCGAACGGACCGTCCGAACGGTTACTGTTTATCCAGATTGTGTTTTTTGCGTCTGAAGCTGCGTTTTTTTAAGATTTTTTGTATAGTTTTTGTGTAATTAGGTTTTTTTGGAGCAAGGGGGCGGTGGGAGAAGCTCTCCAAGGTTAGATTTTTTCATTTTTCTTCATTTTTAACTTAGATTTAGCTTTGTAATGTTAATGTAGGTATAAAACTTATAGTTTTCTTCCATTGTATTGTATTTTCTTTCACTTTCTTGCATTTTCTTGTATTTTTCTTGTATCCAAACACTCTTAATCTTCAAGTAAATTTTAGTTTCAATCTCTACATGCTTTGTTTCCATTTTCCATGCTTTTATTATGAGTTTAATTAGCTAGTTTTTACATTGAGTTTAAATGTGAAAATCACCCAAATAATCCAAGGAATTCAATGGAAGTGTCTCATGAATTAATTGTCATATTTTTGTAGAATTCAAATTTCTAGTAATTAGGTGTGGAATTTTAGAAAACTTAGATTATTGACTAAATTTTGAGATTTTCATCACCCAAATCAATAGTATTAATTTAGGACTCTTGACTAGAAAAATACTCTACAATTGCTAGAAATTCATTCCCAACAATTGATTGAAGATGCCTTAGAAAACCTAGGTTATTGACTATATTTGGCTAATCAATGCACAAACCACAAATTTGGTATTGACTAAGTTGAATCGATGGTATTAACCTTTGATTCCCCATTAAACATGTATCTAATTTCAATTGCTTGAGAATAATTGGTTTTCAAAGCTAAATTCTCTGAATCAAACACACTTAAATGTTGTGTTTGATTTGAGTTATAAAGTCCATTGGAAACCTTGGATGAAATTGAGTGGTTGGATCATTTGAGCCCAATTTCCTTTTTAATTGCTTTAATTCTATTTTCACTTTGCTTTAATTTATTTGTCTAGTGTTAATTCTCTTTATTTTCATTGCAATAGTTTAGGAATTCAAAACAACCATCAAAAGCCAAAAGATTTTTGGTCTTTTTATTATAGATCTAATTCCGCACATAATTGCAATCTAATCCTAGGTTAGGTTAGTGTGAGTTGAGTGCTAGAGCCTATATTTGGCTAGGTCCCTTGGGAGAGAACGATACCGGATTATTACCGATTTTATACTTCATCGCGACCCCCGTACTCTTGCGAGGTGCTAACTCCATTTGTAGGAATACCGCATTACGGACGCGAGTCACCGTATGTACGGTGGCTTGACCGTATGTATGGTGAAGGCAACCTTACATACGCTGTTTTCCACCGTACGTACGGTTTGTCAAAATTTTCAACTTCAGAGAGCTGTTTTCAGCCTATTGGGCACCGTACGAAGTCTGTACGTACGGTATTTTGACCGTACGTACGATATTTTGGACCGTACGTACGGTCCTGGCACCCCATGTGCGTATTTTTCAACTATATATTCGGAAAATTACGCGATTTTTGGGGGGAATCTTCATTTTAGCTTAGATTTTCTGTTAGGATTAGATATAAAGAGAGAAAGTGGGTTAGATATAATTTTTCCTTGTATTTTCTCGCATTTTCTTACATTTTCTTTGTACCTAAACACTAGTTTTTCCATCAATTAATGAGAAATCTTCAATTCTTCATGCTTTCTTCCATGGAATCAAGTAGCTAAACATCTCTTGGATGTAACCGTGGAGATCTACCAAGGATTTGCATGGGCTTCAATGGAGGTATATGAATTGCAATGAATTATCCTATGTTTTCTCTAATTCTTGCTTCAATTGAGTTGTAGACACATAGAACACTTAGATTCATAATCTAGGTTGGTAATTGCTATGCACAATCTTCTAATTGGTATAGAAATTGCACAATTGAGGATTTGATTCTAAGACTCTTACAATTAACCAACAATCTACACTCAATTGGACTTGAATTCAAGTGTTTATGGTCGAAATCTTCCGGGTCAAGGCTCCATGGAGTGAACCTTGGCTTGAGTTAAACAAAACTCCATTGAAGACCTTGTAGAGATTTGGTAGATTGAATCAATTGCATCCAAGCCCTTAATTAATTGCTACAAATTTAGTGTAATTGTTTTCAATTTCAATCCTAATCAGTGTAGTTTAGCAAATCATAACCTCTCACCATTCAACGAATTTTGGACTTATTTTTAGAATAGTTTCAATTTGCTAAGTAATTCACTAATTCATCCCATTTGTTGGTTGTTTCGACTTGTGTCACGCCTATATTTGGCTCGATCCCTTTGGGAGAACAATACCGGTCCTTGCCAGTTTTTACTTCGATCGACACCCGTACTCTTGCGGGAAAAGCTCAAAATCAGCGTATATTTGAGAGCGAATCATATAGAGAGAGAAAACCAGTGGCCAATTTGAAGTTAAATATTAAAAGTGTATTAATTCCTCATTAATGGAATGTTTTGGGAAACCCTTAGCCACCGTTTGGATTGAGGAGTTGGGAGGGGAAATAAAAAATTCGGAAAAGAGAAATTAGTTATATCGTGATTGGATAATTTTTAAGAAAAGGAGAGAAGTAGATGGAGAGATGAGAGAGCTCGCTTTTCAAACATTTTTCTTCTCTTTCATTCCTCTCTAAAATTGGGAGGAAATGAAGTGAAAGTGAAATCTTTGCTATTATTTTATTTTAAATACTAATTATACCCATTAGTTTACGAGAAAAAAATATTAGAGTTTCATACACAAGATATATATATATATATATAATAGTAAAATTGTATTATATCATTCTCGCCCCTTTATTAATTTTTGTTAAACTAAACAAGAAAAATGAAATGTCTCTCTTTTCCTTCTTGATTATCCAAACGTGATATGAGTGCTGAATTTTCTTTTTTTTCTCTTTTAACTAATACTTCTCTTCACCTCTCCTCCCTTCCATCCAAACAAAGCGTTATACGTAGATACAAAAAGCAAGAAAAATATGTGAATGAGTCCTCTCTAGTCTCTCCCTATCACAGATGGAGATAGGCACGTGAAAACTCCTCCTCCTCCTCCTCCTCTCTCTCTCTCTCTCTCTCTCTCTCACACACACACACACACACACACACACACACACAAGGATACAGGGTACCACAAGCAAGTGAAAAGTCCTCCTCTCAGTCTCTCTCTCTCTCTAACTCTCTCTCTCTCTCTCTGAGTTCTCTTCGACGCCCCAAAGCCCCTTTGGTTCTCTGCACTCAAATCTCCATATATTCGTTCACAAAATCTTTAAAAACACACTGTATTTGCACTAAGAAATTACTAGCAAACAATGAACTGAAAGTTGGTGCTTGGATTCGAAGCAAGTTGTTGTAGAATCTGTAGATAGGAATTGATTCAGTTGAAGACTTTGCTGGAGTGTGGAGTCTGAGACTGATTTGGTTTGAACGGTGTAAATAAGCTCTAATTTTTTTCCCATTTTATACATTTCAAGAACCGTCCGGTCATGGAGAACCGGTCTCCGGTTGAACAAGTGACGGCTAAACTACGGTTCAAGACGCTTCTTCCCAGTTTGGTGTACTGACAAGGTGAAAGGGGTTAATCGGATCATTTTTTGGACCGATTGATTGTTTAACTGGTTGAACCGACTGGTTCAGTCAGGTTTTCAAAAATTGCTTAGTACAACTACCATAATATAACCACACGTTGAAGAGAAAACATATGAGTTAATTTTGTTTTAATAATCCCAAGGGTTGCTTAGTGATCAAGGTTGGGACTTAGGGTCTACTCCATCTAGGGTTTCAAGTTCGAAATTTCTTTAGTGTTATAAATTCTTTTGGGCCACTCCTAAGGCCTTTGACCTAGTAATTACCTAGTTTGTATCAGACGAAGTATTGCGCAAGCTTTAGAATTAATCGAGGTAAGCACAAGCTTGTACTCATAGAAAATTATACACAAACGCTATAGTATGATGCAACAATACTATTTCTGTAATGAAAAGTCATCTTAATACATATTTGGTTTTAAAATAAAAAACTTCAATTCAATCACATTATTCTATACATAAATTTTGTATAATTTTTTATTTATATAGCATACTCTAATACATATGAGGTCTATCAAGCTACTTAACTACATATGATTACTTAATAGATAACCCTCTTATGGTAGGAGAAAAATAAAGAACCATTGGTGACCGCGAACCAGGGTTCCCGCATTCTCAACTCATAGATGGGGACTCTTGTCCGGCATGGATTTTTTTTTATAGATTATTTCAAGTGCTACAAAAGCAAAAACGAAATCGAAAACAAATCAAAAGAATATTGGAGGATATAGATGATGATCAAGGGTTAGTAGTTTTTACAGAGTACCCATTCAGCCTCAATCACAACAATATAGAGCAAAAAAAGACATATTCTGACCTCTTCTGTGCCAATTAAACAGTAGGGTTTGGTTAATTCGTGATTGTGGTTGACATGGTTAATTCATAATTATTGTCACATATTCTTCCAAAAAAATTTTACTGCATCAAAATGATGTGGGGATGGTAGTTTTGCAATTAATAGATATCTTGATTGTTTTTTTTTTTTCTTTTCTTAGCTTAAAGTAATAGGCTCACAATGTAATCACCTCATCCTGATGATAAATTATATATGAATTTTTTAGTTATATAGTATTATGCTTTTTCAAAACTACTGTGGTTCTTTTGACTAATTAGAGGGAAAGTAGGAAGAAAGGGAAGTGTATGATATAGAGGAAATCCAAATCCAATTTTTACCTCATTAGTAGTTTCATGCTGAGCTTGATTTTGACCCATGGTTCTATAGTAATCTCTGAAGCTTGTATTTGTTTCGTTGTAGATTCAGACAGTTTCAAACAACTCAATAAGAAAAAAATTAGCTATGCCAAAAAATATATTCATGGCAAAAGTTGAGCTTGATCATCCACAACCATGACAAATGATCTAGTTGCAATGTCGTCTGCATCAGTTTATTTACTAGTATTTAACTAGCATTTTTCAACCGAAGTTTATAAAAGCAACCATGAATTATTTAAATAAACCAAGTTATTAGATGATCCAAATGTTGTTCCTAAATTAAATTTGAATCAAATAGTTTTGAGTGGATTGAATCCTCCAAACGAGTTGATAATTTAGGGTTTATTAAAGTAATCTAAACACCACAAACCATCTGGCGCATCACTATTGTTCACGTGATGCTTCTCGATGACAAATAATTTATTTCCTTAAACATGATACAAGCCAAATCGATGAAAATACAATAATTCATGAAATGATGTTTAAAATATTACAATAATCGTACAACATTGAATAGATGTAAATGAGACTTTATACCTTAAATCATGATAAGAGCCAGTTTTCATTCGTACAATAATTCTTGAAATGATGTGCAAAATTGCACAATTATAATCGATTTAATATATATTTTTTTCCCTTCTCAATTTGATGAGTTTGAGTTAGTACAACAGTCCAAGACTCCACTCATCATCTGACATACAACCAACCGATTCAAGGATTGTACATTAATTTCTTATGAACGACAAGGACTTATGTACGTAGTTAGATCTACCACACGATACCAATAAGCAGCCCTAACTTAGCTAGCTACCAACAAGTAATCAGGACTTTGCTCTTTTGTCTTTGAACTCGGGTGCACTTGGAAAGGGCATACAGTTCTTTCAACTATTTAAGCAGCATATATATATATATATATAAAATTTAAGAGACAAAAAATGGAGATACAGATAGAAATATTGAGTTTCATATCTTTCTCAAAGAGATAAGGAAGATGAGAGGCTTTCGGGATAGAATCATTTCCTTGTGGGCCAACCCTATCTCTAATGTAGGGAGATTGAGTTTGATTTCTTGAAAAATTGAAAATTAAAATTAGGAAAATTTAAACTTACCAAAAAATTATATGAAAAATCTTACTAGAACGATGCCATCATAATATTTTTGTAACTAACGCTCAAGTTAATTAATGAGTTTTTTGTTTAAAATGAAAAACTCTAATTCAACCAAGCCATTTTATATAAATTTTGTATAAGTTTTTTATTTGTACAATATTATGGTTTAGTTAAAAAGAAAAAGATTGAATACAATGAAGTACCTATGCGAATAAACCAGAAGTAATCGTTCTCAAATGTCCATATTCATCCTTAATTAGGTGTGACATTTTTTTTATGAGAAAAATTATTACTTCTGACCGTTGCATTCATGTTAATTTGAAAACTTGTGCAAATATGTAAGACTGAACAATAATGTTAAAATCATAGTGACCACAACTATAATGTGTGATAGTCATGTGAAATAATTTTTTTTTTTTTACAGTTACTCCGTATATAATTGACACACGAATTACAAAATTTTTTCAAAAAACAACAATATTTGAGATTTTTTAATTTCCGTGGAAAAATGAGTTCGCATTACTGGTTTTGTACTCTATTTAAAGGGTTCCTGAGGAGAACCTTGAAACCATAATTTGGCCATGGCAATCAAAGGCTACCTTCTGCTCGGCCTCCTAGTTGTGGCCAATTCATTGGTTCAAACGGAGGCTGGGATAGGCAGTACCATCTTGCCTTCGTTCAATCGTAGCAGCTTCCCGGCTGGTTTTGTATTCGGTGCTTCCTCAGCTGCCTACCAAGTACAGTTCTAAACTTCTTATGTTAATTTTGTGGTCAAAACGTAAGAGTTTATTGTTCAAATTTACATGCACATTTTTTTTCCCCTATATTGTGCTTGCGTATGAGTTTCAGTATGAAGGTGCCGCAAACGAAGGGGGGAAAGGCCCAAGTATATGGGATACCTTCACACACAAATTTCCAGGTCTCTCTCTCTCTCTCTCTCTCTCTCTCTCTCTCTCTCTCTCTCTCTCTCTCTCTCTCTCTCTCTCTCTCGTCTTTAGAAGAGTTAGAAAAATGTAACTTGTGTGTGACTATATTCAAGAGCAACCCGACATGGCCTTGACTCCCTGGAACATCCTCACCTTATTCTTTGATGCAGTGTGAATGGTTAACAGAAAACCTGTCGCTAAAGCCGGGTACGAATCCAGAATTTTATCCGAGGGGACAATATGAAATGGAAATTGTTGACAACATTATTTAGAGACTCTAAATGAAATCAAGAGTAATGGTTTTTTTTACCAAATTTTGTCCTACGTCTAAATTAATTAGGTATAGGTAAGAATAAATGTTGGGCCACAAACAAACCAGACCATAAAAAAATAACAAAATAAGGCCACATAACAAAAAGAAAAATATAACACAAATTATATTGCACATAAAAGAGGTATTTTTATGATGTAAAACTTTTGTGGGCATTGATTCTATACTAGATATGATAGGGATTTTGAACATTAAATAGAGCCATTTCAATATGTAAAAATTTTTGGACCTAGATTTGTATCATATGTATTGGATTTTTGAACCTTGGAGGGCCACTTTAATATGTAAAATATTTTGGACTTGAATTTGTACTATATAATTGAGATTTTGAATCTTAGGGGCCATGGCCCCCTTAGCCCAAACATGGCTTCGTCCTAAATCCTTCTTGTTTAAGTTCCCATTGTGGTTTTGACACGGCAATCGAATTTTAAATTTGGAAACCATTAACATAATAAGAACATCTCTAACAGACTTTTTAAACTTAACTTATTAACTATTTTAGCTAGTCAAATCATCAAAATACACCTTCAACAGACTAGCTATCCTACTAGCTAAAAGAGCTAACACTATTTTGGCTATTCAAATGTTGAGAATCACTATTCAACTATCTAAACTTAAAATATTAGTTTCTTTTTCAATCTTTTTTTTTTTTCTCTCCTCCTTTTTATCTTTTTTCTTGAAATGTGTGTCAAAAAATGAATAGTTTAATAAGTGACTAGCTAAAATAAAGAGTATTGTTGGAGAATGTATTGAAAAATTACTAGTTAAAATAAAAATGATTTTTTTTAGTATATTTTAACTAATTATTTTGGCTAATAGTGTTGGAGACTCTCTAATATTTTAATTGTAAACTCCGTCAACTTTTACTAGGAAAATGCCTTACAAACAAATAACACGATGAAAATCGAAATTAAAGAATGAAAAGTATGCCATCAGTACATGTCATCTGCTTGTCCCTTCAGTATTTTTGGACCTAGGATAAGTAAAACTCGGAAAATGCTACTCTTCCAAAAACATGTGTACAGAAAGTCTAGCCACAATTATATGACTTTTTCATTTTGTCACTAAAAATTATTATAATGAGTGTTTTATTTTAAAGTGAAATGGTTTAATTTAATCATTAATTTTATACGTTAATTATGTATAAATTTTGTAGTTGTATAGTACTTAAATTGTTGAGTGCTTTGAAATTATTCAGCGCTCTTAAAACTTTACTTAACCTTATTATTTCACTCACATGGAAGTGGTTTTCTCGTATGTTAGATAGGGTCAAAAACAGGATCTATCAATATGTGAGTAGTGAAGCAATGATGACATTGTGTTGTACGGACACTAAATAATTTTTCTAGAAATTCTTATCTTTGGACCTTCTCATCCATTTCCTTGATTTGACTAGACCTCAAATTTTATAGTAGTAGTTCATGTCCTAATATCATTTTCTTAGATTGGGCCAGTTTTTTGGTTACAAACTAGAAGCTGAATCCCTACAGTGAGTTCAACAAAATATTTGGTAAGTTGTAGCGAAAGGTAATTAATATTATTTTTTTGTTAGTTGTCGGAAGATGTTTTTCAAAGCCTCATTCAAAGACCGACCGGGAGATGAGAAGGAAGACTATTTTTTTTCACATAAAACATTTTAAAAAAAAGAGTTCTTCTCTAAAACGTTCTTTTTTTTTAAAAAAAAGTGATTGTTGTTCTAATTCTAAAATGGATAAGAAATTTCTCCAATCAAGGCTATAGAAATTTCTACTATCCTATGTACATAACAACGGATCATTTTGTCACGTATTTATGTTTTTGATTTTTACTAAATAATCTTTTGTAGGAAGAGTAATCACATTGATGGTGCTAAGAACTGAGAAAGGTAAAAGTAGATTAATAACACATTTTTAATATATAAAAACTTAATAACACATTTTTAATCTATAAAAGATAATGGAAATTCTTTCAACATAAACTGACTCGAGAAAATTCTTGTACTTCTAAAATAATATCATTCAGCAGCCGCGTTGTAACAAAAAAAGAAAAACAATAAAAATAGAAAAGAAACAACACAATTCTCATCCTGAATGGGGGAAAGAAGTTGTGCATACAAATTAACTAATGTATCCATTCCCTCCTGCACTATGATGGCATTGCAGATAAGATATCGAATGGCAGCAATGGGGATATGGCTGATGATTTTTATCATCTTTACAAGGTACGTATGGTTGATTCAGAGGGGCAAAGGCAAACTTTAGTCAAAAAGTAATTATGCCAGAAGAAATTGTATAATAATAAATTAACAAAATTTAAAACCATGCATAAATTTTAATTGATACGTGAGTTCTGTCATTCAAGCCATTTATATACAGCCATATAAGCATAACTAGAAAAAAATTATTAGTATTTATTTCTCAATTACTATGAACGGCAACCAACTACCCACGTTGAAATTTTATATTTTAAAATTATTGCATAATGGTCTCGTTCTCAATGGTTTTAACTACATCTTTTTCAATAAAATTATCAAAGCAGCCATTCATCAATTGATCTCTCTCATCCTAATATGTAATTGTTTTCAGCAGTAGAAAATAACCCCACACGTATAAATAATTTAATGAATATGTATATATATCTATATTATATATGTAAACTTCTTGGCTGATTTTCAGAGGTGGTTCTCTCTCCGTCCTTGAGTATGGGCACACAGCTGTAAATCTATATACATTTTAGATTTTTTTGGGTTGGCCTACAGTCCAAAGAAACTTACAACCTATTTGGAACTTGGAGAGAAGGGAAAACTGTTACTTAGGAGAGAAAAGAGAGAAAAAGCAAAAAATCAATCTCCTATCTTTTTCTCTCTTCTTTCTTTTATTTTTCTTTACAAAACCAAATAGAAAAAAAAAATATTTATCATTAGTTTTTTCTTTCTCTTTCCTCCCTTTCCCTCCACTCTGCTAAGTTCTAAACAGGCTATTAGTGTGAAGTGAAAGAACTGCGAATTTGATAGTTTTGTCAATTCATATAAAATTTTCTATGGGAAGTTTCTTTTTTTCATTTTTGTAAAAGGATGATGATTTATTTTGTTGTCAAAGGTGGATGCGCCATGGTGATCAAATGTAGATACACTTAGCTGTCAATAAGCCTTTTATTTATTTGTTACGCGCATTTTTTTTTTAAATCAGTAGTTTTCTTTGTTTTTTTTTGAAATTGAAAAAAGAAAAAAATTTGAAAAATGTTGACAGGAAGACGTGCATTTGATGAAGTATATAGGATTGGATGCTTTCAGATTCTCCATCTCCTGGCCCAGATTATTACCTCGTAAGACAATCACTCTTAACAATCTCAGCTGCCTTTGGTTTTATTGATCAATATTAGACAAAAATGATATGATGCTCATTAATTGGAGATGGGTTGTCGTTTCACCCAAGGTCTTCTGGGCAGACATGCCTGGCTGGTGCAAATCATTTAACAATCAGTGACTAATCTCCATCTTGATGGGACCAACACAGCTTTGGATGTGTGGGCTTTGTTTTGGTCAAGATGGCCATTATTTTGTTGATAGGAGTAGAAGTAGAACACCAATCCGACAATCTCAACCATATTCACTAGAAAATTTAGTTGTATGAGGAAAACACACTTCGGTGTGAAAAAAATCCCCTAATTAGGTAATACGAGATTCTTTAGTACTCATACATATTAGATTTTATCATTTAATATTTACTACATCAAAAGTCTCTTCATTAATTACAAATTTATATTATTGATATGATAAAACACCATATCTTTCAATTTAACAGGAATAAATACGGAATAGTTAGTACTACTTGACCACTTAACCTTTTTCCTTTTAGTATGAACACAAAATTTTTGAAAAAGTTCTATAAAGTTTTGAAAAGTATTTCAAATATTTTTGGGATGTTTAATGAAATCTTCAAAGAAATTAAGAAGAAACTGGGGAGATAAATTTTGTGAGAACTATTTAGAAACATGAAGTATGCGTATAGGTTTTTACAAATTCATATTATTGATATAATAAAACACCATATCTTTCAATTTAACAGAGATGAATACGGAATAGTTAGTACTACTTGACTACCTAACCTTTTTCCTTTTAGTATGAACACAAAATTTTTGAAAAAGTTCTATAAAGTTTTGAAAAGTATTTCAAATATTTTTGGGATGTTTGATGAAATCTTCAAAGAAATTAAGAAGAAACTGGGGAGATAAATTTTGTGAGAACTATTTAGAAACATGAAGTATGCGTATAGGTTTTTATCAAGTTTTGTAAATGTTTCATTTACGTTTTCTAAAAGTCTTTATTAAGATTTTATTAAATTACCCATTCGATTCTTAATAGTTTTCCAGCTTTTTATTTTTCTTATATTTTTTTACTATGTTTTCATTTCTATTTTTCGATAGCGTTTTCTACTTTCACTTCATATTGTGATATCTATAATTCCAACCACCAAAAAAAAAAAAAAAGAACAAAAGAAATAATAACTAATTAATGGACCTAAACCATTAAGGATACCTCCTCATAGACAACCACCAAGTCCTACAACTAGACAAACAATAAAAAAACAAAACACCTTTCAGGTGTAGGTTTTAATCAATGTATTAGAAGAATATGGTCCACCATACGATTATATATAAACATACTTGATCAGCTGTAATTTTCTTAGGGGCCAAACTTATTAGGATTCTAAAGTAATTTTAACTTAACCAGACTAATTTATAACTATTTAGTGATCGGGTCACCACTGCCGTTGTATTTAAGTGTTGCAAAAATTTTATTTCCCACCATTTTTACTCCCAACCCTTACACAAATGAGTAGATCCTGAGTTTTGCTCATACTTGTAGTCATGGTTCGACTTATCCTTCTTAGAACTTTAACCCTTCAATATAATAACAAATGTTTAAGTAGTGGATCCCGGCAGTCTAACATCATTAAGGGAAAAATCTACTTTTGTAGGGTTTTTTATCAAACTTTTTATGATTATTATTTTGGGTTTTTAAGTAAAAAAGTTAATGTTTTTGGCTTTTTCATTTTTTTTTTTGTTTTGCTTTTTGGCTTATCTTACCTTATAAAAATAAGAAAGCTAAAAATTTTGACTTTTTTTTATTTATAACTAAAAAAACTAATTTAAAAAAACTCAAAATAAACTTTCACCCAAGGGCCCTAAGTAGCGGCCTAGACCTCATTTTTTGGACATTGTACATTACAAAGCGATTACAAAGTTTGTCTCTTTTATGAGCGGGCGCAGCGGTTAGTTGGTGCGAATTAATAGTTTCTCCCTTGTTGCTTTTGCGAATTGACATGACCGAACTGTCTTTTATGAGCGGAGAATCGTTACATTTGTGACTTATAATAAGTGATTCTGACTCTGCTTTTATGAATAGAAACTTTGTAGTAAATTGAACGTCACACATTCACAAATTGAGACAAAAGACAAAACTACTAATGAACGTGAAAATACTTTTTTAGAGACAAATTATTTAGTGCTACTTAAGCATCATGTGAACACAATTTATCTTGTAGATTTCAACCTGTCCACTACGATAATGAGACTCCATTGCATGTGAAAGATAGAGAGAATTTTTTTTTATTAGTTTTGCAACCAAAATTTAAATTTTCTCCTTTTTATGAATTTTAGTTTATATTTTTGACCCTTTTTTTAATTAAAAACTAAAAAAAAATCATAAACAACTTCTAAGCTGATCCAAACTACCATTCATGAGCACCGTGGTTATCATTTTTTGAAAAAAAAAAAATCATAGTTTGATTTTTTTGACTAGCATCTTCTTGTTTTAAGGAGTGTTTAGATGTGCCTTTTTTTAACACCTTGTGACTTAAGCTTATGATTTTTTTAAAATGCGTTTGGATTCCCGCTAAAAATATGACTTTTAGAACTAGTATAAACTTAAAAAAGTCATTTTATAAAACTAGCTTAAGTTTATAATTATTGTTTTTTTTAAGACGCAATCTAAACACCTAAGTTAGTAGCCAGCATACTGAAGAATGAAACATATCACATGCATCAATGTGAAATTTCGAATCTATAGGGGTGTTTGGGTGCATAGCTTATAACTAGAAGCTCATTAGTTATAAGCTAGTTTTACAAAGTCACTTTTTTCAAATGATTTATCTAGAAAATCGTATTAGAAATAAGCTACTTTTTTATTATCAGTCAAACACAATTTAAAGAAGTCATAAATTTAAATAATAAATTACTAAATAAACTGGAGTCTAGATAAGTTACTATCTCTAGCATTCTGTCCGTGGTTTATTTATGAGTAGGCACAAAAAGGCTCATTGGAGTGATTAATTAAAAAGTGCAAAATGATGATTCAGTTCTCCCGATTATCACATTTCAATTTTGTTTTGATATTATCATTAAAAAAATACCAATTCAAAAAACAAAAAAACATCTCGCTTTACATCAGAGTTTGCATAAATTAATTCATTGGGTAATGTCATTCTCGCATTGCATGTATTTGATACATTTTTCCTCGCATTCTCTTATGTTTCCATCTGCCTTTGATATATACTCATCATTCTCGGTTTTTCCGATATTCAAATTTGTTTTTCATTTGTGTTGTTTAAAATTATTTACTCAGGTGGGAAGTTAAGTGGAGGGGTGAACAAAGAAGGTGTTGCTTTCTATAACAATCTCATCAATGAGCTCGCAGCAAATGGTTCTCTCTCTCTCTCTCTCTCTCTAGGTTACTTGGGATGGAAAAGCTTGGGCTTTGTATGTTCCAAGGTGGTTGCATAGAACTTCATCTGTGCTTTAATTGACTAAAACTTAGGAAAAAGCTATTTGTACTCTTAACAGAAGTTCAGGAAAAAATATTAAATGCGTATTTTCTTTAGGTGCCGATTCTTTGCTGTCTCATTATTCTTATAACTTTTCTTTTAGTTATTTGTAATGCTTTGCTAGTTACCTTGTTTTTGTTAGGATTTACTCTCTTACAAGCTAGTTCTAAATAGTAAAACCAAACATGTACTGATGCATAAGTAAAAATAGGTAAGGCTTCTAGTGTTCGAGAAAGAAGATTAGGGGACTTATGATCTACTGATGCATAGGAGAAAGAAGATTAGGGGACTTATGATCAAGTGCTCTAAATTCTTGTGGAACATTACATATATTAAAAAATTAAACAGGGGACAAACGAAAGTAAGTTTTGGCCGGAAATTTTTGTATCATTTGTATTGTTCGTTTTAGTTTCATTTTGCAAGTTTATAAAAAATAAGTATGTTGAAAAGTTTTTAATAACACAACTGTTAACCGAAACATTTATTTAAAGTGCTTAAGCTAATGTATTTATTTTATTTTATTTTATTTTTTGCTGTGTAATCTGCTGTCTAGATTCATCATCTAACCTTCTTTCAAAGCTCACTTAAAACTCTATACCTATTTTGTGATAGGGCCAAGAGCCCTCTGCCTTCAGCAGCTCTGTTATTTAGTTAGAATACTCTTACAAAATCAAACTTTTGATGAGCAAAGTTGTGCTGAATTTGATTCGGATTTAACTAGTAGGTTGAAATTGGGTAATCTTAAAATTTTTTGAACACAAGTTTTGATAGATTTTCCAAAGTGTTTTTGTGTTATTTCATAATCTCATTTTCACAGATAAAAAATAAAAATAAAAAATCTCATTCTTGCTGTCTCTTATTTCCTCTCTAAAACATGCAGGTATACAACCTTTTGTCACAATCTTTCACTGGGATCTTCCCCAGGCCCTAGAAGATGAGTATGGTGGCTTTTTAAGCCTTCACATTGTGTAAGTAAACTCCTTGTATTAAACCTTTATCTGTTATATACAATATGAACCCCTAAATTCCTTCCAAACAATGGCTTCAGGAAAAAAATTTAAATCGCGTGAACCAGTAAAGTTATGATTTCGACTATTTCATTTATCCACACTGCTGTATACCTCCGTGAAAGCTTAGAAACCGTTGGTCAATCTTCACATTTACATCCAAGATGAAGCTTAGCTACTAAAATTCATAAAAAAAAGCATGAAAATAGAAAGATTTTGTATTAAAATGTAAATCTATTACAATGAAAGTGAAGAAATATAGATTACCTATCTCTAAAACTACTCCTACCAACCCTAAAAACAAAATATATAAACCCTACAAACTGAATTCCCCTCACAAAATCGGCCAAAAGTGCCTTATATAGCTGGTACAAAACATAGACGTCGTCGACTATTCAAATGACTGTTCGCACATCTATCGCACACTATCAAACCTTATTTGAACATTAAAATGAGTTCTTTGAATCTCAGATGCTCGTTCAAACAGTTAGGCTGGACGTTTGAACGGTGGACTCCTCCGTTCAAATGCTCCTTTCTAATTTTGCTCAATTTAATCTTTTTAAACTTCATTTTGTGCACAAGGTTCAATAAAGCATATTTGGGAATAAAACTAACTAATAAAACAGTATTAAACTTAATCTAGGACTAACAACCAACTAAATCGGACAACAAGATTATACTTTTGGAGTATAATCAGACTACTGGGTACACAAACAAAAATTTTGTACAAAACTTTCATAAAAAGCAAAATAGTTGAGATGCCAAACAAGAAGATTAACAACATGTACATTATTTGGATGGGAAGGGAACATTTTCGGGATTTTGCAGAGCTTTGCTTCAAGGAATTTGGTGATAGAGTAAAGCATTGGATCACCATGAATGAGCCATGGATTTTTATCTATGGTGGTTATGACATGGGTACAACGGCACCTGGACGGTGTTCAGCATGGAAGTCCAATAGGTGCCCCGCTGGGAATTCAGCAACTGAACCTTATATAGTTGGCCACCACTTGCTTCTTTGTCATGCAGAGACAGTGAAATTATACAGGGAGAAATATCAGGTGAGCAAGAATTCCTGTATCATGATCTAATGGCCCTTTCATGAACTGGTTTGTAATCTGAATGTGAAGCTCTCAATAGGATCATATATATATATATATACATACATACATATGTGTGTATTCAGGTGAATGACTAATTTGACGGTTGAGACAGTGCAGGCATCTCAAAAAGGCCAGATAGGGATAACTCTAGTGTCTCATTGGATGGTGCCTTACTCCAATACCAAACCTAATCAGAAAGCAGCCCAACGAGCACTTGATTTTATGTATGGATGGTGAGTGTAATATCAAGAACCCGGGATGAAATTGCTGCCAAAGTTTACCTTCTTAATTTCCTCACAAATACATTTAGAACATCTTAAAATTCTCCCAGAGCAATCAAATTGCTTTGCCTTACTTAGTGAGTTGATTTGAGCCCACTGCAAGGGAAAAAGTCTAGTAGTGAGGTAGTATGATTTTCTCCAATACTTATGCCTATTAGATGTTGTCATGTGTTATTTATTTAATTAAAAGTTCTCTCAATTTATAATATATTTATGTTGTTGAAGTAATAAAACATTATATATCACGATTTAATAGGCATGAGTATCAAGTAATCAGCACTACTTAACTATTAGAGTCCGTTTGGAAATGTTGTCAGTTTTCGTTTTTTGTTGTACGCTTTTGATGTGTGTTTTTTATGGTTTAGTGATGATTATTTGTACGTTATCGTTGTGCCAACAGTACCAGACCAATGTTTTGGAAACAAATAACACAACCATTTTAGTGTTTTTCATTTTTTTTTTTCATTTTTTGTAACCAACTAGAAACAAAAAACAAGCATTATTTATTTTTTTTCCAAAAAAAATTAAAAAACAAAAAACGTTTACCAAACAGACTCTTAAACTTTTTTTTTTCAACTGTAGAAATAGATCCATAAAACTAAACCCAAACAATTAAAATTAAGAGTTATTGGGTTGAGTTGAACAATAAAGATTCTTTACACATAACAATGTCCAAAAATAATATGTCTTCCTGATGATGTACACTTGGGTATTTGGAATAAGAAAATGCTATTTTTTCAGAAAATTTATTAAAAAAAAAATCTATCAGAATTATATATGGCAATGATATTTTTGTAATTAAGAACAACAATTATTCTGGTTATAAATTCTGTATAAATTTGTAGTTGTATATAATTACCCTTTGTTACGTACTAAGACACCTATGTCCATCTTTTTGACAGGTTTATTCACCCAATAATCTATGGTGATTATCCACAAAGCATGCGTTCCCTTGTAGGAAAACGGTTGCCAAAGTTCACTGCTGAGCAAGTCATGTTGGTGAAAGGGTCCTTTGACTTCATTGGACTAAATTATTATACAGCAAATTATGCAGCAAATGTTCCTTTCGCTAATGGTATCAATGTTAGCTCTTCAACAGATTCTCTTGCTAATCTTTCAAGTAAGTTCGTGCAATACTTTAGTATTGAAGCCTCTGCTATGGTGGTCTAGCCAAGTCCCTTCAAATTTTTTTAAGGCAAACCATAAATTTTCTTGAAAATAGTAATTTCTTTCTATCCTTTGCAGCTTATCGAAATGGAAGGCCCATTGGTCCACCGGTACGTTTTGGAAAGAAACTGATTGAGAAAGAAAACCCAGAGATTGATATCAATAAAAAATAAGAAAATGTTTTTATTCGAGAAAATTTGTACAAAAAAATCCTACTAGAATGATGTGGCGATAATATTTTTATAATTTAGAGACATTATGCTAGATATTTTGTTTTAAAGTAAATTATTCTAATTTAACCACATCATTTTATATATAAATTTTGTATAAATTTTATAATTGTATAGCATTATAAAGACATATATATACTTAACAACGTTGTATGTCATTTTGATTTCTGCAATTAAAATATCAGTTAAAATCTAACAAATGAATTTGCAGACTGATGTAAGCACTTTCTTCTCCTATCCAAGAGGACTTCAAGAGCTTTTGGTCTATACGAAGGAAAAATACAACAATCCACCAATTTACATCACAGAGAATGGTAGGACAAATGATTACATTATCCATATCACCTGATATATATATACACACATATATTTATATGTTGATACCTTTCTAAATTAGTGTTAGTTATCCTTCGATTAACTAATAGTTATTGATTATTTGGATTATTTTCAGGGATAGGTGATGCCAATAATCGTACAACTAAGGAAGGTGTCAAGGATCCGCAGAGGATTGATTTCTACCATCGCCATATTTTGGCCGTTGAAGACGCTATTAAGTGAGCTAACTCTCCTTCTAGGATTTTACCGTTTAGGGTTTCACGAAGGTTCTATTGAGGTCCTGATTTTCTATAAATAGCAATTTTATATATTATAGATACATATATAGAAGTCAAGTATTCTATTGTTGATTATAGGAAAAAAAAATTGATTATTATTATGATT
The DNA here is from genome assembly GCA_033060915.1 of Euryodendron excelsum. NCBI lineage: Eukaryota > Viridiplantae > Streptophyta > Magnoliopsida > Ericales > Pentaphylacaceae > Euryodendron > Euryodendron excelsum. The sequence goes on along the minus strand of CM065377.1, from coordinate 69,521,721 downwards.
GTCCCTGAATGAATTTTTTTGGCGGTTTAACTGTGGTCATTCTTTTTTTATTGTGTTTAGGAAAACAAGACTTTGTGGGGTTTAATGGAATGATTTTGACTACTAAAGAAAATGTGTACTGATGTGTTTTTTCTTTTGGTAGGGAGGGCACAAACGTGAAGGGGTTCTTTGCTTGGTCATTTCTCGACACTTTTGAGTGGAACTCTGGCTACACCTTGAGGTTCGGTATCAACTACGTAGATTACAAAGATGGAATGAAAAGATACCCCAAACAATCAGCTCTTTGGTTCAAGAGTTTCCTCCTCAAATAGTACAAATGTTTTAAGAAGTGGAGTGCATTCGGTTTGGTTGTTTCTACTGTTTTAAGTTCTTTCTTGTTTTCAATAAGTTGAGGATTACCTCTACTGTGTCTTCATTCTCGTGTTGGAATTGTATTAATACATTTTACGTTCGCATTTCCACATTGGTTTTTCTTTCTCATGTATTGTGGTATCTTTTTCAGTGAAATGATGATAGAGTTGAGATGGGAAGATGCATGGCAGGGTTGATCTAATTGCATCGTTAATCATATTTATCTTGTCAATTCTTACATGTTATTTCACTGATGTCCTAATTCAAGTGATTGATCCTCAATCTAAAATTGCATACAAGGAGCGTGAAGTGTAAGATTTATAATAACATGCATGTATATTCAGAACATCGAATTGTATTGTGAAAGCTTATCTGGTTGCGTTAATATTGCGTTAATACGAATAATCCGTCAGATTTCTGAATAAATCTATTCCTGCAAGTAGAACTAGGTTATTTTCTTCTTCACAATATGATATATTTCAATAGGCAAAACAATCTTAGTTAAGAGTGAAAAGGGACCTAGACAATATATATAGGAGTCAAGCAATCTCACTAAAAAATAAATTATATTAGACTCCAATCATCCTTACACTAGCTGTTCAACAACATCAATTTGTCTATGGGTGCGCATAGTCCCATACAACGTGATCACAATACCACATACAGTCTTATCTTTTTATTTTTTTTTATTTTTTATTGGAATGGATTACAGGACCGAAGCCGGAAAGAAAATTTGAAAGGAGTAGGGATTCGAATTCCTAACCTTCTAAGGCCAGGAACTCTATCCAACTGAGTTAGCCCAGTTGGTTACATAGATTCTTATTGTGCATGCATGTCTCATAATAGTATTCAATTAAGTTATTTTTCAAAAAACAAAATCAATTGATATAAGCTCATCATATGAAAAATTATAACATTAAGTTCTCCGGTGCAGACCATCAAAAGAAGACCTGATCATAATTCACCACACAGCAGAGTTTAAATCTACCAATAGAAGGTGTGATCATAATTCTCCACTTAAAAAGAGTTAATTCTGCTATACTCTGTTCCATGGATGGAATCATGCAACATGTAAAATGTGGATCGCCATCTTTGTCACAGTTGACAAAGATGACGATCCGCATTGTTGGGCTGATATTAGAATGTTGTGGAGTTAGAGGGTATATTGGGCTGATATTAATGTAATTGTTTGCTTTTATAATCCCTATTCCTCTTCGTTATGTGTTTGAAAGTCCTTTGCAATTAAAGTAATGTTTCGCAAACAGTAAAAAACTATGTAGAATTTGGACCTACAACATAAGGGACTTGTCTTTTCAGTTCAAGGCCGAGGGGCACATAGCCGTCCGCCCAGCCTCCTCAACCCCAATGAATGTATCATTTGAGCTAAGTTTGTGGTGGGAACGTACAACGAGATTTTCCTAATGAATCTATTTGGCGTCCTAAGATAATTTGTAGATAAATAGATTTTATTGGCAGCACAGATGCTGGTGAATTCTAATTACTAATGAAAGTAAACTACATTTTCACAAGCGAGATAAGACTACATACATCTAATTTTTCCCAAAAGTGTACATCTAACCATCCTCAAATCCCGCAATGGCAAAAGCATCATACGCGTTTCTTTTTTTTTTTTTTTTTTTCAAAAATGATACACATAATCCAATTTTTCAATTATTTTCTTACTCCTAGACACATGCGAATGGGTATTACCAGAATTTACTTTTGTTGGTATCATATCATTAGAAATGAGATTATGTATAACATTACTCTCTCTCTCTCTCTCTTTTTCCGTTTAAAAAAATCCATTCACTATTTAGATATAAGTAATGCTATATAAACAGAATTTTTATAAAAAATGATGAGACTGTTTATGCTTTTTTCATATCAAATAAAACACTCACTTTTTCAGTCTATACTTCTAAAAATGTTACTATCACATCATTATAATAAAATTTTCTATTCAAATTTCAGCCACTCGCAGGCTGTCAAATAAGTACTTACTCAAGCTTATGTCCAAGCATCTAATTCTCTATACAAGGTTACAAAAAAAAAAAAAAAGAAAAAACTAATATTTTGTACAAAATCATATTTCCGATTTGAGGACTATGACATTTTTTTGAACAGATTATCAAATGACATAATTTTAATAATGCACTGTCACATTTTCTATATAATTTCGAGAGTTCTCTAAGTAAAAACTTTTCAGTTTGGTTATAGACTTGATTTCGATCTTTTGGTTTTTGTTTTGAGAACTCCTTGGATATAAATTTTGGTTTCAAAAACTGTTTTAATTTTGGTTTTGAAACCTATTCTCAAGAAATTTTTCTAAAAGCATCTCAATTTTAGGAAACAAAAAAGAATTTTTGAGTTTCTAAAATCCTTTTTCATACTCATGAAAAAATGGTATGAAAACGATGGTAAATGAAAACAAAAACTATTTGGTCTTATATTAGTTGGCAAATTTTGTAAACTAGAACACTTTCTTTATATCTTGTAAGTTTTATTACCTTTCGCCAGAGGTTTACAACAGCAAGGTGGAGACGTGGAGAAATTTCCAATAACCCTCCCTGCCTTTCACCGGTTGTTTGTGGTAGCAAGATGATACTCGCTTTGTGTCGTTGCAGCGAAGTTACGAACAACTTGACAATCTGCAAAATCGAGAAATCCTCTTTTGGCAAGGAATTGAACCAGAATGAAAAATATGCAAAAGGGTATAAGAAGGCCAAAAGGGGAGGTCTACACTTCTGGGAGATTGAGATGAGAGTTGGGTTGCACCAAAAAGTGTTCTGAAAATTAAAACACAGAAAAGAGGCCCTCAACATTATTCTTAGCAAGATCAATCTTTTTGATTAGATAAAGAACCTCTATGAGTTATCTTGTGTAGATTAGTGAATTTGAGTTCAGTTCTAGGTGATTGGAGGTGTATCGGAAAGCTTGACAACCTAAATAACTATACAAAGGGATCGATACATGATCGTGAGAATTCAATCAATACAAAGAGAGTGCACTTGCAAAGTCGATGATTCAGCACTTGAAAATTGAGATTATATAGGGTCGGGTCCAAGGACGTGTAAGTAAAATATATGTTATATAATGTTTTCCATATAATCTGTAGCCATAATAAAGTGAAATGAAACATAATGATATTATTGTCATATAATTATCATAAAGTGAAATCAATAACATTAAATAATATGTGTGGAATAACGTAATATGATATATTTAATAAGTCTTATATAATGAAATAACAAAATATGCGATGCAGGAGAGATCAAGTTGAGTGTTACACACTCTCGGCTTAAGAAGATTCGTCCCCCACATAGGTGCTCATGGGATGAACGAACGTCTATCTCCAGGATAAAATGATCACAATCTTGAATAAGTAGCACTACAATATTCAAGATTTAGCGAATCAACCTTTTGATTTTACTCTTTCAATGTATGGAATGAATGCATCATGTATGACATAAAATAGTGAGGAATTTCTGTCTAATTCTACACAGAATTATGACATTTAATTCCATACAGAAACCTACGATGTTTCTAATAAAATCAATATTATATGATAATGAGCACACTGCATTTTTCACACAGGAAAAACTGCAAACATTCTATAGAATTTCAACACTGAAATTCAATACAGAAACATATAAGAAAGTAATAGAATTTTCACAGAAATTAATCACACAGAATATATATATAATTATATGAAAACACGAGTGGTAAAATAAGAAATTAACTTAATGAAACATGGATAGAAATTCGTACAAAATTTCTAAGTCATGGACGAATATGTGAAATGATTGATTGAACAGTCAAAATCTGCTTGGAACAGTCTCCGAAATCTGGACAGCAATTTGCCGGAGATGCGCATGGATGTCGTTGGAATTTGGGCACGGACGGTCGTCGTCGAAGACTGAGAGAGAGAGATGGAAAAGTTGTCTGAAAAATTGTTTATTGTTCGGAGGGAGAATCTTTCTATATATAGAAAGAATCGCACCCTTTTGAAACGGTGCCAGCCAAATGCGTCCTTAGGAAGGGTCGCAACCGTTGGAATTTAAATTTGAACCGGTTCGGTTCAACCCGGTCCACACTATTAAAGTTCAAATCGCCTCCAAAAATATTAAACCGGTCCAAGCCATTTTAATATTAATTTAATCGCACCTGACCCGAACTGAGCTGAGTCGGCCTGGCGGCTCGCGCGTGTGTGGTTTATTAGGTCAACTCATGGATTCAATAGGAACTCCCCCCTTTTATAAAAGTGGGGTGCCCTTTGGGGCCCAAACCAATCTTTAAACTTAGGTTTTATATGCTCATCACTTTTCTCATAAAAAATTAATGTGGGACAAGCCTTTAGTTCCACCCAAAACCATACCCATGGTACCTATTTTGGAGGCCATTATCTCATTCAAACCTCCATAGATTTGAGCAAGTAAATGCTTGTTTATCATCTCCTCATAGAGGAGAACACAAAGTATTTTGGACTCACTAAAAATGACATGTGGTCCCATCTTAACAATGGCTCAAAGTTAGTTTTTTTTTGGGGGAGGGGGCGGGGGGAGAATAGCTCTGTAAAAAAATTTTCAACTAATAATGCAAGCTACATTTAATATACCAAAAAAATTCTTTATAGCATTGGTTTACACTCTTGAAACAAAAATCGAGTTGTGTTTTTTTTTCCAAATTTTATCCAAAATCTCAATAATTGGGTATGTGTAAGCATAGGAATTGGACTATAATCAGAACGGATCACAAACAAATAAAAAAATAAGCTCAAATAGCAACAAAAATAGGTTACAAAATATAAAATTATACAGAAAAAATGTCATTTTATTATGAAAGTGTTTTTTTTGCCTTGATTCTATACTAAATGTAATATTTTTTTTTAAATTAGAGGCGGGGCCACTTTATTATGTTAAAACAATTTTGCCTTAATTTTTACTACATCTAATGGGTTTTTAATATTAGGGGCAGCCATGGCCCCTTTGGTCAATACATGAATTCGTCCGTGGAGGGGTCCTAAGTAGACTATCTTATATTCAGTTATTGACAGTGGTTAGTTTGTTGGACTGGGTTTCATGATTTTTACTCTATTGTAGCTTTTTTCATAAAATATAATGTTTTGTGTTGTGCGTTTTGCTTCGATGTTTTTAAAACTGGACTGGACCAGACCGGTTCGACTAGAAAACCCATCAACCTATCCAGGCAACAGTTTGGTTGAACCCCTAAAATCGTTTTAGATTAAAGCAGGTGTAACTACTTTTAAGAACCATTAAAAATTGCCGTTGAACCTGTTAGCCGTGACAACTGGCCTCGGTTATACATGACCGGCCGGTTCGAGAAACACGCCTTCAGCTTCTTCCGCCGCCATTGATGCCTCCTCCATCGACTATATGCTGCTCCAGCGGCCTCCTCCATGCTCTCTTTCTTTTTCTGTCAGATTTCCTTTATTTTACTCAGGACAGATTGAAGGAGGGACCAGAGGGAGGAGCTACCCCACTGGTAGCTTTCACTATTTTGAACTTTTTTTTATGAGTATTTATTTTATCTTAGATTGAAAATATATGTTTTGTCCCACTAAAATTATTAATACTTACATTTACTCCCTTTTAAATTCATTAATACTTACATTTGTTCCCATTGAAATTACTAACATTTGCATTTGCTCCCTCTGAATATAGTAACACTTACATTTGCATTTCCTAAATATTACTAAACTCGTAGTAATATATATATATATATATATATATATATATATTATTAATCCTTTATTATTTGGTCAAATAAACAGCAAAATCTCAATTCGTAACTTTCTATTATAATATTATATTAAAATGTTTTTACCCTTTTAATAGGTTATTTATCTAACTACTATATACTACTATTTTAAACGGTTAAAGAAATATCCAAATTTCATAATCTTTTGTATTTACTCTTTTAATAGTATGAATAGAAACTTAGTTACTCAAATCCGAAAATCCCTTTTCAAAATTTCAAACACTAGTTAGCTAAATTTGGATTAAGATTTTTTATAACTATATAATTTTTTTATATAGAGCTTTTGTATGGAGGTGGTGCCCCTATTTTCAGCATTTTTAATATAATTATCTTTTTTATTTATTAAAAATAATATTATTAATTAAAAAATAATTTCATATACTATTTTGTCTAAATTTTGCTCCTGCTAAATAAAAATTCTGAATTCGTCACTTATTTTACTCATTTTTTTTTATCGACGCTCTTGCTCCGACAGACCGAGGTCCTCTCGGCTCTCTCTCTCTCTCTCTCTCTCTCGTTTCTCTCTGAGTTTGGATAAAGTTTATTTCCCATGCCTCCGGGCCTCTTGTGTCTTAGAGATAAGAAAAGATAAGGATGCACGGTAAAATATGCATTGAGAGTTAGGACATTTACGGGTCATGCACCTGTTTCTAATTAAAAAATTATTCAGTATTTATGAAATACTACGTTATTTTTGTTTTATCACTTATATAATTATATGGTCTTCCTATTAGGTGGAGTCAACAGATAGGGGACCCAACCTCATGTGAGTGGTGGAATAAAGTTGAATAGCTTATTGCTTATTCAAGTCAACGATTTCATTAACATAAATTCACCTATTTGGTTTTTTTTTTTTTTATTGTTCATAATGCACCTGTTTGTTGCATCCATCCAACATTGCCTCACTTGGTGTTATTTGTTTTAAGCATTATTACGATTTTATATTAAGAAATATTCTTCATCCAAAAAACTTAAATTTTAAATTTTTTGTATTTTTAGTATATATAATTATTTTTTGTTTGTATATTTTAAGGCAATTATGATATCACGGTTCAACTCCAATTTAACTAACGGATGAACTAGAGACCTTTGACCTGGTCGTTTTTTCAATATGCTCAACATCTGAGTTTCAAAATATTAGTTTGCTTTTGCATATTTATTATGGGCATATGATTAGTGGAATAAGAATAGAGTTGAATGGATGAATTGTTACCAATCAAAACAACCCTCCAAACACTATTTAGTAATCAATCTATACATTCGGAATAGCTGATTGCTCAATAATGGAAATGAAAACGATACCAAACCAGGTTCCATTTCATTTCCAATCCAACCACCCACCATCTCCGTTCAGCTAAGTACTCTCTCAAATTATTCACTGCTTTGTAAGAGGGCTTGAATCTGCTTTTTGGCAACAGAGTCAGGTACATCCCAAAGCATAGCTATTAGCAAGCATACAAATCTTAGCCCGTCATCTCATTTTTAGATCTCTTGTTAAAGTTGCCAGGCCAATTAATTAATTGGCAGCGCGATCGATTGCAACCTTATGGTTAATGCTTGTCTATTAAGTACAACATAGGAATTCTTACTACCTGTATACTTGACAACACATAAATATATTATATTTTAAAACTGTGTTATTAATTTATTTTTGTTCGTTTAGCTTTTTAGCACCACTCATGAAATTGATGGGTTCATACCCACCAAATTTGACGGAAGGCTTCAGCAACCGTCAATCTTCGAGAAGGCCGGCCACCTACCGAAGTTGATGAAAAAATTTTCAACCAACACAGCGGTTGTCAGGATTGGTGGCTGCCAATCTTGACAATTGATGCTCCCCCTCCCCTATAAATAGAGGGTTGAGTTGAGGGAGATAAGCAAGCAAAAATAGAGGTTTTTTTGAGGTAAGAGTTGTAGTCGAGAGAGATCTCCGAATCTCCTTCTCCTCTGTTTTTTTTCTTCTCTATATATATAGTGAAATTCTTCTCTAATTGATTGGTGTGTGAGTGTGTATTGATTTCTGGCCCAACAAGTGATATCAAAGCAAGGTTAGAGTGACCGGAGCAATTTTTTTTTTTGCTATTTTTATGACTGCCCAGAAATCAAAGTCGTTGAAATTGTGTTTCGATTACACCATTGTGTCTGTCTTGTCGATATGAGTTCAACGGCGCAAACTGTGTTGAAAACGGAGCTAAAACGAGGCCGTATGAACCGGTCAAAGTTTTGTTCCAGCGAGTCAACGTCGGCGACGTCACCGGCGCCGAAGAAAACAAGCTAACGTCATTGCTGACGTCATCATTGACCAAGTCAGCCGCCACGTCATCAGTCCAGTCAGCTGCCATGTCATTAGAATCTGCCATGTGAGCCAATACTTCTGAAAATTACAATTTGACCCCAGAACTTTTTAAAAATTACAATTTGACCCCTGAACAAACTAAAATTTTTAGTTAGGCCCTTCTTGAGGTTTTACACCGTTCCAGACGCAACCGTGCACTCTGTTTTGGCAAATTATACTTCTATAGTGTTGCACAAGACAATTGAAGAGTAGATTCATGGAGGAGCCATCAACATCAACCTCAGGAGCTATGATTATGCTTACCTCTTCGAACTACGCCATTTGGCGGCCTTGAATGGAGGACTATTTGAATTATCGGGATTCATTTGATCCCTTGGATGACATGGGGGTGAAACCCACAAACACAACAGAAGTTGAGTGGAGAAGGAAGAACAAGAAAACTATCGGTCTGATCAGACAATGGATTGACCATAGTGTATTCCACCATGTTTCTCAAGAGACAGATGCATACACTCTCTGGACAAAGCTAAAGAATCTGTTTCAAGCAAAAACCGCTCGAAACAAAGCTCTCTTGATGAAGCGCTTTGTCAAATTGAAGTTAAGGAGCGGTACTTCAATAGTTGAGCACACAAGTCAATTCCAGAACTATGTGAACCAACTTGCGGCCATGGACCTGCCGCGAAACGATGAAGAGCAAGCCATCTTGCTTCTTAGTTCTCTACCAGACAGTTGGGAGACATTGATGGCGTCTTTCAACAATTCAGCTCTAAATGGCAAACTCACCATGGCGATGGTCAAGGATGCCTTATTCAATGAAGAAGCCAGACGGAAGGAAGCTGGCATGGAGCAATCATATGCCCTCACTACAGAAAGCAGAGGGAGGCCTCAAGAAGATAACAGAGGCAGAGGAAGAGGCCGACCAAGGCAGAGGCAGAAGCAGAAGCAGAGGAAGGTCACAGGATCCTGGCAGATCTAATGACGGACATGGCAAGTTCACCTGTTATCATTGTGGCATTGAAGGTCACATGAAGAAGGACTGTCGAAAATTAAAAAGGGAGTAAGGTCAAGGCAATCGCTAACACAACAAGGAAGATGGTGACACCCTCATCACCATTAAGGGAGATGTCGCAGTGCTCTCCGTGGAAGAAGAGACGTGCCTCCATGTTGCCAGCCAAGATTCCGAATGGGTGGTAGACACAGCAGCCTCCTACCACGCCACTCCCCACAGTAAGTTCTTCACGACGTACAAAGCTGGAGACTTTGGTACTGTGAGAATGGGGAACACCAGTTCATCAAAGATTGTGGGACTTGGTGATGTTCGAATCCAGACAAACAATGGCTGCACGATGGTATTGAAGGATGTTAGACACGTGCTTGACCTCCGGCTCAATCTTATTTCTGGGATAACCCTTGATCAACAGGGTTATGACAACTGCTTCAACAATGGCACTTGGAAGTTGTCAAAAGGTGCTTTGGTTGTCAACCGGGGGCATATTTGCAGCACGCTGTACAGAACACATATGAAGGTTTGTTCAGACAGTTTCAATGCAGTTGAAGACGAGGCATCACCAAATCTATGGTATAAGAGACTCGGTCACATGGGAGAGAAAGGGTTGTTTATACTGGTAAAGAAGACTCTCATTCCAGTAAACAAGGAGATTGCACTGAACCCCTGCGAGCATTACCTGTTTGGCAAGCAACATCGAGTCTCGTTCAATTCTTCCACACAAAGAAGATCAGAGTTATTAAGTCTGGTACACTCTGACGTTTGTGGTCCCATTGAAGAGGAGTCATTGGGCGGTAACAGGTATTTTGTTACCTTTATAGATAATGCTTCACGGAAGGTGTGGGTGTATTTTCTAAAGACCAAGGATCAGGTACTCGAGAACTTCAAGATCTTCCACGCCATGGTGGAAAGGGAGACTAGCAAGAAGTTGAAGTGCCTCCAGACAGACAATGGAGGCGAGTACATATCCAAGGAGTTCAAGACATACTGCTCAGAACGCGGTATCCGCCATGAGAAGATGGTTCCACGCACCCCACAACACAATAGAGTAATCGAAAGGATGAACCGGACCATTGTGGAAAGAACTCGGTGTATGCTCAGTATGGCTGATCTGCCAAAGCCATTCTAGGGTGAAGCTGTTCGTGTTGCCCGCTACTTGATCAACAGATCACCATCAGTGCCATTGAAATCTGAAGTTCCGGAGATGGTGTGGACTGGCAAGAAGGATGTCTCCTATTCTCATATGAGAGTGTTTAAGTGCAAGGCTTTTGCACACGTATCCAAGAAGCAGAGACAGAAGCTCGACATGAAGTCCATTCCATGCATCTTCATTGGTTATGGAGATGAAGAGTATGGATACAGGCTATGGGATCCAGCAACAAAGAATGTCATCAGAAGTAGGGATGTTGTGTTCCAAGAGAACTAGTTTTATGAGGAACCAACTAAGTTCAGTGGTTCCAGTTCTTATGCTCCTGAGATGACTCCAGATCCAGCACCAGTCCAGCTCACCACAAATACTGGAATGCAGGAGGTAATTCCAGAAGATGAAGAAGAAGAAAAGGGTGTTGAGCAGGGGGAGCAACAACCCCCTCCACCAGAAGAAGAAGAACTTCCACAACTAGTTGGTGAAGTACCTCCTCAAATTGAAGAGTCTCAGCCAAGGAGATCTGCACGAGGCCGCGTTCTGATTCTGTCAACCAAATATCTGGAATCATACTACATTATGCTCACTGATGAGGGGGAGCCAGAGGACTTCAAGGAAGCACAGACCCATCTAGACAAAGGCAAGTGGATGGTAGCCATGTAAGAAGAGATGAGTTCCTTGCACAAGAATTAGACCTATGATTTGATACGGCTTCCCAAAAGAAGAAAAGCCTTGAGAAACAAATGGGTTTTCAAGCTGAAGAAAGATGATAATGGAAAGCTCGTCAGGCACAAGGCTCGATTGGTCGTCAAATGATTTTAACAGAAAAAAGGAATTGACTTTGACGAGATTTTCTCACCGGTAGTGAAGATGACCTCAATTCGAGTTATACTCGGATTGGTAGCCAGCCTGAACTTGGAGGTTGAACAGATAGATGTGAAGACAGCTTTTCTCCATGGAGATCTGAAGGAAGAGATTTACATGGAACAACCAGAAGGTTTTGAAGTTTCCGAGAAAGAATACTTAGTCTGCAAGTTGAAGAAAAGTCTTTACGGCCTGAAGCAAGCACCGAGACAATGGTACAAGAAGTTTGACTCATTCATGGTGAGTCATGGGTACAAGAGGACTGTTGCAGACCAATGCGTGTACATTCAGAGATTCTCGGATGGTAGCTTTGTGACACTCCTTCTTTATGTGGATGACATGCTGATCATTGGACATGATGCTGCCAAGATTAGCAAGCTGAAAAAAGAGTTATCTCAATCCTTTGATATGAAAGACTTAGGCCCTGCTCAGCAAATTTTGGGCATGCAAATTGTTTGTGATAGGAAAGCCAAGAAGTTGTGGCTATCACAAGAAAAGTACGTTGAACGGGTTATCAGAAGGTTTAACATGGAAAATGCCAAGCCAGTCAATACTCCACTAGCTAATCACTTCAAGCTGAGCAAGAGTTCGTGCCCCTCCTTGAAGACTGAGATGGAAGAAATGGCAACAGTATCCTACTCTTCAGCAGTAGGCAGTCTGATGTATGCAATGGTGTGTACAAGGCCAAATATTGCTCACGCTGTAAGCGTTGTGAGCAGATTTCTCTCAAACCTAGGGAAAGAACATTGGGAAGCAATCAAATGGATTCTCAGGTACCTAAAGGATACATCAAAGTTATTCTTGTGTTTTGGGGGAGCTGAACCATTCTTGGAAGGCTATATAGATTCAGATATGACTGGTGATCTTGATGGTAGGAAATCTACATCAGGATTCCTCTACACCTTCACAAGGGGAGCTGTATCGTGGCAGTCTAAACTGTAGAAGTGTGTGGCATTATCTACAACGGAAGTAGAATATATCGCCGCAGCGGAAGCTGGGAAGGAAATGTTGTGGGTAAAGCGGTTTCTCCAAGAGCTAGGAGTCAAGCAAAAGGAATACAAGGCGCATTGTGACAATCAGAGTGCTCTGGATTTGAGCAAAAATTTAATGTACCATTCCCGCACCAAGCATATCGACATTCGCTATCATTAGATACGCGAGGTAATGGATTAACAGTTGTTGAAGCTAGAGAAGATTTACACAAAAGAGAATCCAGCAGATATGTTGACAAATGTGGTTACTCGTGAGAAGCTAGAGCTATGTAGAGACATAGCCGGAATGGACCCTAACTGAAAGACGTCTGATTGTGTTCTCCTTCAATGGGTATGAAGGGCGAGAATTGATGAGTTCATACCCACCAAGTTTGATGAAAGGCTTCAGCAACTGTCAATCTTCGAGAAGGCCAGCCACCTACCGAAGTTAACGAAGAAACTTTCAGCCAACGCAGCGGTTGTCAAGATTGGTGGCTGCCAATCTTGACAATTGATGCTCCCCTTCCCCTATAAAGAGAGGGTTGAGCTGAGGGAGATAAACAAGCAAAAAAAGAGGTTTTTTTTTTTTTTTTGGGTAAGAGTTGTAGTCGAGAGAGATCTCCAAATCTCCTCCTCTACTGTTTTTTTTTCTTCTCTATATATATAGTGAAATTCTTCTCCAATTGATTGGTGTGTGAGTGTGTGTTGATCTCTGGCCCAACAGAAATTACTTTATACACAATATATATTCAAATAAAAAAAATATGTATACATCATAAAATAATATACTACTATCCAAAGGGTTTGATCAGAATCAAATATTATATGTAAAAAAGATCTTGTTGTGATGCATTCATGGACCACACACTGGGGGAAGGCACAGATGTGCAAAGATTAAGGAAACCGACAATATTATCTTCATCAATCTTATGACACAAACAATGCATATGAATGGAGAGCACAAGTATCTGCAAAGTTATACGAACATATTTATTTTCTTTGTTCATATCACGACAACCGTTGAAGGGTACTATTCAAAGCCCTGGCTTTGTGTCACGGGTTGCCACCCGTGGCACGTCGGGGGCCGCGAGGGACCTTGGCGTGGGGCATGTCTGAGCATGATTGGCCGGTGGCATGGCAATCTCGTAATTTGTATTTTCCATATTTATTGGATTTATGGATTATGACTCCTCGAGGGGGTAGGATGTTTCTTCCTATCAGGTTGGAGATGGCTCAGAATGCTATTATAAGGGGGGGCATGGTGTTGACTCTACCACCCCCTGGTGCTACCGAAAGGGACAGCATTCAAGTGAGTCCCCCAAGGGCGTGGGCGAGACTTGGGGGCCGGCTGTGGCACGTGGCTGCAGTTCTCATGCTAGTCAAGGGGTTACATGGGCGGCATTGTGCCCGGTGGGGCAAATGTTGGGCATTAGCGTCGAGGATGGGGTTGTGGCATTCGCACCCGCTACGCCATAATTATAAAGTGGTGGGGCTTATGTCCATGACGGATTGGACCTCGGTGTGCACACTTGCATGTCGTGTGTCTCGTGTGCACTTGCGCATTGGGTTCACGCTTGTGTACACGGCCGCTTGGTTTGGCTAGCATTGGTGTCATGGGGCACAATGTTGTGGGCTTAACAGTCGCTATTCGGTGGTGCCTTTCCTTGCGGGCAACCTTGACGCGGAGCGCTAAGAGCTTCATGGATGGAGGCGTCGTGCCTAACAGGTGATGCTTGGCTGACGCGCGCATGTCTAGTTGCACATGGCCATCTGGCTTGTGTTTCGAGAGGGACTGGCGCTAAGCACATTGCTTACCGTGCGCGCGCGCATTTGAGTATGGCGTGCTATCGCCTATAGCTTGGGTTGCCTTATGGCTTGAGCATCAGAGGTCCGTGCTTAAAGAGTTATGCGGGGCATTATGGATGGATCCTGGACAAGCGCATAATCTTATGCCTTGGTGTTTGAGTTTGGCGGGACTATTGCTTGGTGCATAGTCGCCTCACGGGTATATTCCGCTGCGTATGATCATGGCGGGTCGCATTTAGTGTCACCGTGTGGTGCCCGGCCTGCCAGCCCGTGACACTTTGCTCTGCAGTCGATAGAAATGAGATAATGCTTACCGATAAATCCAGCTCAGGTGAAATAGTTAAATGGGTTTGAATAAATAGCACCATGCCCAATAATTCAATGAACATCTCTTTCTATGCTGCTTAGTAATACTATAATCCAATAGGTCAAATCCATATCATGTATTTATTAATGTATTCCATATCTAAGCTATTTTGTTATCCCTTGCACGTCTGATGTAGTGATAAACTAAGTTTAATATTTGAAATTTTCTATTTTTATTGAATTTTTCTTTAGAAATTTTAGTAGAATAATGCAGCGGTGACATTTTTAAAAATGAGTAATTCTTTACAAAAATAATTTTTATACAGAATGATATTGTTGTTTTGCAAATAACAAAATGCGTATCATTTCGGCACATAATTTTATAGCTATTTGAATTGGTTTATTAAAATTTGTGACATATTTTAAATAATATATTCATAACAACTTCCATTTTGATTATAATTTAAAAAATACCGATGTTATATAATTTTGGTGGAGTTTTTTTTTCATTATAAAAATTTAATAAAATTAAATTTTTTTCTTTCAAAATTATGAGTCAAAATAATAGGTATTTTGGTTTGAAATAAAAGAACAATAAACAGCCAAGCCTTTCTATATGAACATATAAAAAGTCATATAGAAATTTAAATCGACCATTTGGGTCTACACATTTTAAAATTTCAAATTAAATATTCATCAAGATGGTTAAATGTTCAGTAGGGTGGTAATAAACATTGCAGTTGGGATATTGATATCTTCAATGAGTGGGCCTAGAATATTATGATATATTCTAATATATATGATAGCAAAAGTATTTTTTTTAATTTTTCTAACGATGGCATATTATTTTAAAAATATTGTTCTCATATTATTTTGGTCGACTATTCCATATAAAATTACGTAAGTTTAAAACTTTCCTGATATTTAATAACCCTCGTGAACAATTTTAAAATATCATAGATGATTAATGATTGGTCATGTGATGGAACAGTTGGGATATCAATACAAAACCCCAGTTAGGATATCAATACAAAACCTTTTTTATTCCACTACCTAAGTGCAGAAAACAACCCAAATCAGATTTCGTCGGATCTTGCGCTAGACTCCTATTATTAAACTAGACACCTGCGCAATGCACAGGACTAAAATAATTTTTCTGACAAAACAATTTATGTTAGGTATTATTTTATATTATTTCATAGAAACATATATCTAATATTATTTCTAGCAATAGTTACAATTAAAAGAGTAAAATGTGAATATGTGTTTTTTTTTTGGTAAGCTATCGATTGATTTTTGTAACCAACAAAGTGGTTCATTTGTTGAATTCAATCTTGCAGGATTTTATATATAAATAGAGTATTTACCTGAGTATTTATTTTGATCACCGTAAGTGAAGAGGGTGGGTCACTTGTTACTATCCCTAGTTGATAAGATTATAAGCACATAGAGAGTCGCACATAAGCACTGTATAAGAGGACAAAAAAAAATTAAAGGCAAACACTATTTTTATATATATATTAAACTAAATTAGATGATAATTTCTCATGACTGCTTGTTAATCCACCTTGAGGCGTAA
The DNA here is from genome assembly GCA_033060915.1 of Euryodendron excelsum. NCBI lineage: Eukaryota > Viridiplantae > Streptophyta > Magnoliopsida > Ericales > Pentaphylacaceae > Euryodendron > Euryodendron excelsum. Next base: position 69,505,620 of record CM065377.1, on the reverse strand, counting down.
AATATAGAAGTCTTCGTTAAATTTGATTGTATAACGTTAGTTCTAGATTTTATGATAAAAAATATAACTTATGATCGCAATTTGACTTGAAAATTTAAATTCCACTTCACTTCGTCCATAATAATAAGAGTTTGGAGTATGAATAAATAGATTAGGGGTGGAGTATGAGAAAGAAAATACAACCCGAAACGGGGTTTGGTTCGAGGTGGGGTTAAGTTACCCGTCCCGCCTCTACCCTGATTATATTATGAAATTTCTAAGTATTGCTATCATATATTAATAAAATAAAATATCATTGGTACATATCAGCAAATATGAGGATTTTAATGTTACCTTTTATTTTTGAAATTTGGCCACTTTCTTTCTCAATTTATGTTGTGCCGGTCTTTGTATAATTTGTATTATTCGTACTTTTAATAAATTATTTTTATTTTGAGATTTTATAAGGGTGAAATCTGTTTCAATCCGAACACCGATTAGCTTAATTGGGACAAGAATGGTATGGGGAGGTTCAACTTGTCATGAGTTGGGACAGGATATTGGATGAAATTTTTCTGTTAAGAGATGGAGTAGAATTTAGCGTGACCCATATTTGCCCCGTTGCTATCCGTAACTTATCTAGTTATCCTTGTACTTAGAATTATAAATGAGCCAACCCGAGCAGGGTAGTGGTTCTTTAAGCTTGGGTTGATAATCTTAGGTCTTTAACGAGTTTCAAAGTATCTTCAAGTTTAGGTTATTTAATTTTCAAGCCCATGTCAAACGATTTATAATCGAGCCAAGCTCGAGTAGTTTAATATTTTAAGAGTATACAACCTTTTCGAACTAAGTTTTAGACGAGCTCAAAAAATTTTCAAACCTTAAAATTTGTTCAAATTTAACTTGTTTCATAGCCAATCAAACACGAGTCGAACTTTAATAGTTTGGTTCACTTTCACCCCTACTTATTCTGCACTCTATTTAAAGGGGCGCCAGAGAGAAGTTTGAAACCATAATTGGCCATGGCACTTCAAGGCTCTCTTGATCTTCTACTGGTCCTCTCAGTTCTATTCAATTCATTGGCTCACACTGAGGTTGCAGGAGCAAGTCATGCAAGTCATGTCTCCACTTCATTTAATCGTAGCAGCTTTCCAGGTGATTTTGTATTTGGAACAGCCGCATCTTCCTATCAGGTATTGCTTTTTATTTTCTTTCTTTTTTTTTTTTTTTTTTTGGTTCTTCTGAATGTACAGTGTTCAGTAACACCTAAATGCACATTACCAAATAATGCGTTTGTGTATGATTGTTAATATGAAGGTGCTGCAAAAGAAGGTGATAAAGGTCCGAGTATATGGGATACTTTCACCCATAAATTTCCAGGTTCTCTCTCTCTCTCTCTCTCTCTCTCTCTCTCTCTCTCTCTCTCTCATATGATAGAAGTATGGCACTTCTCAAGAACAAAGGGAGTTTAATAAATTCCTTGATGGTATTGCAGGTAAAATAGTGAATGGCAGCAATGGGGACGTAGCTGTCGACTTTTACCACCGGTATAAGGTATGGGATTGAAATTTTTGTATCAATGAATAGATATATGTATTTGCAGATGGCTGTCTAAAATGACAACTCTCTCACAGTCGTACACAATTTTCACACCGAATGAAGTGATTGTTTATTTGTTATTTCTTTTCAAATCAAGTCATCTGCTATTTTGATACTTAATTGTATATGTTTGGAAGAGTTTTTCATAATTTGTTTTTTGTAAGAATATAATTTTCCTTCATCATATATGTGATTAACGATCGGTGATCTGTAGCAGTTATAGTTTGCAATACTGAAGTGTGAGAAATGGAACAGGAAGATGTGCAGCTGATGAAATTTGTAGGAATGGATGCTTTCAGATTTTCAATCTCATGGCCACGAGTTTTACCTCGTAAGATGGTTTCTTTCACGAATCCTTATTGTTCCGTGCATATTGAATTGGCTAAAAACCAACGATGATCAATGGTTTCATGCAAGAACCCTTACTATTAATTTTTTTTTTTTGGGAAAAGTTGCTATGTTTTTTTTTTTTTTTTTCTTTTCTTTGGGGCCAAATCCTTTCATGGGATATTACAATGGACCATATTGAAGCGAATTAAAAAATATAAAAATTAATTTGTTACAATTGAAACTACAAAAGTCAAAATGAGATTTACTCCAAATTGTAGAGAACGTAAAATGTAATTCACGCATATGTTTATTTGTGTGTGTTATATCCGCCAGCTTTTATGGTCATTTGATCATGCTTGGCCAGGCTTTAACTACAAAAGGGGGGCCATCTCGTCTCCATTATGTCCTAATGTCTTTTAGGAGATGAATTAACTCTAGAGTGGACAGTTTGATAAGTAAACAGGTAAAATAGTTGTTTAAATAATGAATTTAATTTAGATTCGTAAAAATTGACTTGAACGAAAGGTTAATTACCCTTTGCACTATTGTACTATACATTAAATCTTACTTCAGGATCTTCACTTTAAATTATAACAATTAAGTTTTTATATTTTTAATTTTTTACAATGTCAACATTTTGCAACTTTTGTTAAAAAAAAATGAAAAACTCCCATACGACAAGCATGTTGCATTTTCCAAGAGAAAAGATGTAAAATCATGTTTCTTTCAAATAATCTATCATAAATTCCTCTCAAATTACTAAAAAATCATCAGTGTAATCAACTTTGCGATGCATATAATCTAATTAGAATTCATGAAAAAACTTCAAATTCAACTCACATGCGATACATGCAAAGTTTGGGACAAAAAATTGTTGGATTTTACCTATTTGTCTCTTAAAAAAAGTCATGTGATTATCAAATGCAAATTTTCTATCCATTTCCTAAACAGAAGGTTTACATTATAATAAATTAAAAGTGTAAGGGTTTAATTATTACAATTAAAAGTAAAAATCTACAAGTGAGATTTAGTGTAAAGTACAAGGTCGCAAAGTGTAATTAACCTTAAACAAAATGTGGTACATCCTTATAAAAATAATACAAAATTTAGGCACAACATAAAATGCAATACATCATCATGAAAACAATAAAATAATTTAGATATAAAACGAAATGTAATACTTATGTCAAGATGTTACACTTTGATAACCGCTTGTGTAAATAAAGTTTTAATGAATCAAAATTAAATTCATAAATAATAAGTTTGAAAAGTAAGTGCCTTCGTCAATGCCCAAAATAAATCTTGATATAGAAGCTGCTTAACTCCTATGTTGAGTAAGACTCTCGCCTTAAGCCGAAGATTATATAAGATTTAAACATATCATTAAGAGCCACAGCTTCCAACCATGCTGAGACATAGTGAAATCTATTAAATCTTTTGCCCTGATTCTCACATTACTATTATTGTAAGAACACATATCATTGCATGATATTGTAATACTCCTTCCAAAGCTATAATTTGTTTTAACTATTGTGTTAAACTAAGGGTTAATTACGCCGACACCCTCTCAATTATGACTCAGTATTACTTTACTCCTTTCAACTAAAAAAGCGAGCACCTTAACCCCTTAAACTATTACAATTAAAATTCATATAAACACCGTTAACAAGTAAAACACAATTACAGTATTATCCTTGAAGAGTCAAACACAAAACAATATATTTTTGTGGTGGTCAATGGTTTGAAGAGAGAGAGAGAGAGCTGAGAGAGAGAGAGCTCGCCTCAGCTAAATAAATCTTTCATTAGTTGAAATTTACACTTTAAAATTGTTACAAAATCAAAAAATAAAATAAAATTTAAAGTCCACTTCATTGTAAGAAAATCCTCCCTATTCACCAGCTATCTACCTCCTTCCATTCACTCTCCAAAAGTCATAGGCCTCGTTTGGTAACGTTTAATATTTTTATTTTTTGTTTTTTTTCAAAAAAAATAAAAAACGATGTTTGTTTAAATTTTTTTTTTTAGTTTTTTACAAAATTTGAAAAAAGAAAATTAAAAACACTAAAATGAGTGTATTTTCTCTTATTAAAACATTGATCTAGTATTTTTGGCACAATGATAACCTATAACGCCTATCACCAAATCACAAAAAACATACAACAAAAAAATACAATAAAAATACTTAACAAAAAATAAAAATTGACAACATTACCAAACAAACTTATAATATTCCATTGATTTCCTCTTTTCTCTGTAAAAAGAAACCTATCAAAGCTTCATTTGATGTCACCACGTTCAGCCAGGTCTAACTTCTTTGTCCTACATAAATATTCATGTATGTATACATAAGAATATATATATATATATATAATATGATTATACATGTATCTAATCAAGCAATCCCAAAACACACGGGACTCATTCAATTCCCAAAACACAACACTATATAAAATCTCAAATTCCCAATACATCAATTTGATTTCATTAAAACAGGAATCAAGGGCGCCCAGCGTGAAAGCCCTCGAGGTCTTTCACAAAGACATCATTGATCGCTTCTCCAATTTGGTGCCTTGCCAATATCAAGGGATTTCATGGCTCGATCCAGGAGCTTGGGGACAAGGCGGTTAGCAGGTGACTTGGTGAACTAGGACCTGTCGTGGTTGATGATGAAGGCGTCAAGGAGCTTTCGACAACAGGCGACGAACAGAAGGGCATCGTCGGCTTAGGCTTGGGCCGCAGCGGTGGTAGTGGCATCCATTGCCGCAAGATTGAAGTTGTAGAAAGAGAAAAAAGTTCGAGCGCATTTAGGTTGAGAAAATTATTTTTTTATGGAAGGGCATTTTTGTCTAAAAGCACAAAATTTTTGTTCTCGTACAAGTCACGTTTCAATATTCTGTTAACCTTATTAACGGCTAACAGAAGGGGTAAACATATACATTTTCATACCTAAAGAGGTTAATCTATTCATTTTTTAAGTTATGTAATGTACGATGATACTGAGTTATAATTTAATAAGTTTGTGTGTAACCCGTATACTAATTGATATATTATTTTTATCATTTTTTTTAATTTTGAACCATCTTAGAATATCTATTACAGCATTTTACCAATTTTGTTCTATTTTCTTCTTATTCCTAATATTTAAAATTCAAATTTAATTTTCTTTTTACTACTCAGGTGAGAAGCTAAGCGGAGGAGTGAACAAGGAAGGCGTCGCCTTCTACAACAATCTCATCAATGAACTCCTATCAAATGGTTCCATTTATAATTCTCTCCGTCTCACTACAGAAATATAATCTAGAATTTTAGAATTGATTATTAATTGGTCCAATCCCCAAGAGACTAGGAATTTAGACGAAAAGATTGTAGGTGCTAGCCATGTGGTTACAGTGGAGGGGGATAACTGGGGATGTTAACGGATTTTTAGAGAGAGAGAGAGAGAGAGAAAAGAAGAGAAAGTAAGCAACAACGGCTACTTTTCCGTCTGGATTCCTAACATCCGTCGAGAGTTGAACCACTTAAAAATCAATTTCAAAATTGAAGATCAAACTTCATACAATTGAAACTACATTAACTCAATTGAAACAATAAGGGAGTATATTATAAGACAAGAAGTAGAATTATCTCCAAAAAGAAGTAAAATAAAACCTCTTTCTCACGTACTTATTCTCTGTAACTTTACAGGTCTGAAACCCTTTGTAACAATTTTCCACTGGGATCAACCCCAAGCCCTGGAAAATGAGTATGGTGGCTTTTTAAGCCCTCTCATTGTGTAAGTAAACGCCTCACCATTTACCATTTATACTTGTACTCCTTTGAGAAAATTAATTGGGCATATCTCACTATAGTAATGTATGATTTGTAATCGCTATAGGTTCTTGGTAAGCTCACTTTCAAAACATACCATTTTGTTGTCAGGGATGATTTTCGGGATTTTGCAGAACTTTGCTTCAAAGAGTTTGGTGATCGAGTTAAGCATTGGATCACCATCAATGAGCCATGGACTTTTAGCAGTCAAGGTTATGATCTAGGCACCCTCGCGCCTGGCAGGTGTTCGGCCTGGAGGAATTATGGATGTCCTGCTGGAAATTCCGGGACTGAACCCTATTTAGTTGGTCACCATATGCTCCTTTCTCATGCAGCGGCAGTGAAACTTTACAAGCAGAAGTATCAGGTGAGCAAGAGCTGCCATATAACACACCTTTTAAAGAAATCAATCTGTATTTTACTTTTTTCTCAAGCATCCTAAGAAACCAATCGTTCATCAAATGCTATTCTTCACGAACTTATTTGTAGGAACAATTAAATTCTCAATGGGTGCATTTCATATATATACACAGGTATAAATATAAGACACATGTATGTAATATAGTGTCACTTGCGTATATTTGATGGGTGAGACATTGTGCAGGCATCTCAAAAAGGCCAGATAGGGATAACACTTATTTCCCATTGGATGGTGCCATATTCCAGTTCCAAACCCGATGACAAAGCAGCTCAGCGGGCCATTGATTTCATGTATGGATGGTGAGTATAATATAAAACAGCCGGATCAGTTAATGCACCGAAAGTTCTAAAATAATGTTATACAAATAAAAATTTATATAGAATTTTAATACAAAATGATGTGTCTGAATGTTATTCTTTGGCTTTAAAAACAAAACTTCCACTATAATGACTTTTAACTACAAAATAAACATTGCCACATTAGTCTGATGAGAGTTTCTGTACAAATTATTTTTGTAAGAACAACAGTTTCCAAAATTGTATTACAAACGGCAGATGAATCTTCTAGCAAAAACAGACTCCAAAACTTGAATAACTATGCAGTGGAGATGTGAGGATTTATCGCTAGTCCTTGTGATTTTGATAGGTTTATTCACCCATTAACGTATGGAGACTACCCACAAAGCATGCGTGTACTCGTTGAGAAAAGGTTACCAAAATTCACTCCTGAGCAAGCTACGATGGTGAAGGGGTCCTTCGATTTCCTCGGACTAAATTACTACGCTGGGTATTATGCATCAAATGTTCCTTTTGGTAATAGTATAAATGTGAGCTACTCAACAGATTCTCACGCTAATCTTACAAGTAAGTTCACACAAAAGCCGGGAATCCTTCTTTGAAATGGTACTTTTGTTGGAGAAAGCAATATATATACTTATATATTCTCTTAAATCTTAGAAAAGTAGTTTCCTGTTGTAGCAAAAATGAGGACTTTATTTCTTTATATTTTTGCTGATCTAATAATCTTTTTTCTTTCTCTTTCTTTTTTCTGATTTACAGCGGAGCGAGATGGCAAACTCATTGGTATACCGGTATATATGTCTATATATATTGGAGTTATCTATCAATATGCATATACGTGCTAATGCATAGTTGGTTTAATCAATGAAGTTAATCTTTTTAACTTGAGATGAATGAATTTACAGACAGGAGATAGTGCCTTTTATATCTATCCAAAAGGACTTCTGGAGCTTCTAGTCTACACAAAGGAGAAGTACAACAATCCAACTATTTTTATTACAGAGAATGGTAATTATAAGCACAATTCATTATAATAATATGTTCGCAAAGTTCATCTTTCTTGTTTGGGCTACACAAATTTGATTTCTTGAACTATTTTAAAATTTTCAGGCTTGGGTGATGCCAATAAAGTCACAGTTAAAGAAGGAGTCAAGGATTTTGAGAGAATATATTTCTTCTACCGCCATCTTTTGGCTGTTGAAAATGCCATCAAGTGAGTTTGCTCTTTCAGCTTTAAGTACAGCCATTTTAAAGTGTTCCACTAATGCATTACCAAGGTAAAGATTTTCTCTGCGCTTTTAAGGTTTTTCGATTGCTCAAAACTATACGCTTTCAATGCACTTCTAGCTTTTGTGGTTTTACTCGGGTATTTGGCGTTCTCTTCTATCTTTTAGTGTTGTTCTATTTTGACCATAAGCTTTCATTAGGCTTTATTAAGGTTCTTATACTTCTTTTCACACTTGGCTCAAAAAGTTGCATTTCTTTACTTTGACACTAATGATTTTGAGAGAGTATATTTCTACCACCAACATATTTTGGCTTGTTGAAAATGCCATCAAGTGAGTTTACTATTCGGCTTTAATTACTCACCATTTTAGGGTTTCACTAGGGTTTTACTGAGGTAAAGATTTTCACTTTGTTTTAAGGTTTTTCGATTGGTCAAAAATTATACGCTTTCAATAGGTTTTAGTCAATTTCTTCTACTGCCCTTTATACTGGGTCCAAAGTAATAAACAGACTTCTGCCATTTCTGGTTTTACTCGGGTATTAAGCATTCTCTTCTATCTTTTAGGGTTGCTCTATTAAGGTTCTTATACTTCTTTCAACACTTGACTCCAGAAAATGCATTTCTTTAGTTTGATACTAAACGATTTGATTCTTAGAGTTAGCTTGTACTAATTATTGAATCTTGGCAGGGCTGGTGTCAACGTTAAAGGTTTCTTCGCATGGTCGCTTCTAGACAACTTTGAATGGGCCTCAGGTTACACCATAAGGTTCGGCATTGGCTATGTAGATTACAACAATGGCTTGAAAAGATAACTCAAGCGTTCAGCATTTTGGTTTAAGAAGTTCCTACTTAGGTAGCAAGATGGTTCCACAATTGACAGTTCTACCACTTGAGTGGTCTCCACTTTATTTGGATCTCTCAATAAGTGTCAATAAACGATCTTATATGTTCGTTTGGTATTAATATGTGATCATTCACACTGCCTTGTGCTAATACAATCTGTGTTAGCATTTTCTCGTTCGTTTTCTTGTCTGACATGCTGTCATACTGATTCACTTGGAAGTGAATATGAATCGTTGGAACGATGCAGATGCAATTTCAAGATACTGCTAAGACAAATTTCAATGGGATTTATAAATTTAAAGAGAGCAAACTCAGCCTCATAAGAAAGTACTTTAGAAATAAATCTTTCTTAAGAACTATGATAAAACTAAGATTTTCAATATGGGTCTAGCTACCATATTTGGCTGGAGGGCAATAGAATCTACTATCATAAAAGCAATGATTGCACTTTAAAAAGTACAATTAGAATTTTTAATTATAAATTATTATTAGTAATATTTATTATTTTATTTATTATTTGAATATAAAATTAATTTCTTTTACATTTTTTATGTTCTGTGCAAATTTAAAACTAAAATTATGCAAAATAAAATCGACGAACATGTAGACATTATTTAGGTTTTAATTTTATATATTATATATATGTATTATATTGTTATATATATTATATATATATATATATATATATGCGCGTGCACAGCTGCAAAGCAATGATTAATTGAAATGAGTAATTGCAATCGAGAAGGTAACAGAACATGGCTCTTCAGACTTAGCCAAAGATGCTGTGGGTCCATCATACGTGCTCCACGAAGCCTGTTTCCTCGTCCTCTTATCTACTTCCCACTTTCTCATTTCTTGGAGGCCTATAAAGTGTACCTCATAGCCCTCACTCAAGGGAGGAAGTTTAAAAAGATTTTTAAAGGAGAGAGTTAGGAAGATGAGAGCGGAGTGAAAGTGAGCAGTTGTAGAGAGTTTTAATAATTTATTTTTTGTCTAAATTTTAGTTTATTTATTAGAGTTTTTCAATCAGTTAATTTTTTGTTTTAATATTTTATTATTATTATTCTATTGTAATAAATTTTTTTATTTATGAAGTTAATTTTTTTTAAAAACTAAGTCTTTTAAATATGAGTTACTAGTTTTATTCTTGGAGCCAATTGTAAAGATCATTTGAGAATATTGAAATATCAGTGGAGGCAATTGGATTTGGATTCTCTCCATTTCATGATTTGAAATAGAGATCTCCATTCCATAATCAATGGCTTAGATGTAATCTCATTATATATCTGACTAAAACTACATCGTTTTGTATTAAAATTTATTTCTTTATATATAACTATAAAATTATTTAATTTTAAATAAATTTTAAATCAATTAATCTGAACTCTTTATTTTTATGTTAGTTGACGTGTCAACATCTCTATCAATGAAATAGAGATCTTCATTTCAAATTATGAAATGGAGAGAATTTAAATCCAGGTAATTAAGTCTTCATTATTTTATCTTTAAAATCTTTCAATTCTTGGTAATTAAATTCTAGATTTTTGATAAAATTTAGATTCTTGACTAAGTTTGATAATTTTTATGCACAAATTTTGGTTGGTATAGTTATTACACAAATCGATGGTATGAATCTATGATTTTAATTTTTATTATTCTAGATTTAATTATTGTTGAATTTTTGTTTTAATCGTTAAATTTTCCAAATCAAAGGCTCAAGATGAAACCACTGATTTGAGCTACAAAATCTTTGTTAAAAGTTCGGGTGAATCAGGTGATCGAATCAATTGGATCCAAAACTATTTTATTAAGTTTAATTTAAAGTCTTGTTTAACAATCATCAAACCTCCCAAAATAATCTATTTTATTTTGGTTACTATTTAATTTTTTTACACCAATTGTCCAAATCTCATTAGTATTGTTCATGGTAGAATTCAACAGGTTGGCTTAGGTTCCAACTGAAATCATTGTAATATTACGGGTTTAGTATAACTTAGTCAGTATCTAAGTTTTTACTGTGAGTGAATTTTAACTCTAACTTTGCATGTTTGGATAACTGTTTCCTGTATTTCGACTCCAGTTTTACTAAATTTTATTTACTGCATTATCGTACCTGCATTTGAATGTTAATAGATTGCTATATTATGAACGTAGTCAAGCAAAAATCAAGATAAGATTGTTGGGGGTGCATGGGGATATCAAAACAAAGATGGTGGCGTGTAAAAAGATTCCTAATAGATTTCAAAACTTGGAGCTGGTTGAATTGGAATTTACCTACATCTTTATGTGGTAGGAAATGAAGGCAGAAGTAGTTAAAATATCATTAGATAAGGGTTTTCATTAAGTATTCAAAAAATATCTTAATTGTTTTTGAAAAATTTTTAAAATATTTTTTCAAAATTTTTAAATTAGTTTGATACCCGTATCAGAACGCGTTTCCCCTCTCAAATAAGTTTCCGATAACTATGCAAGAACCATTCTAATAACTACTAGTAACTTCTTCACAAAGTTGTAGAAAACCGACATTCCCCTACAATGCTCAAGTGTTCTTGAAGTAACTTTTGTTAGCCATCCCTTAACAGCTCTTGAAATGCCCAGTATCTTTGAAATAATTTTCACTAATCATCTATTAATGCTTTCTAGATGGTGTCAGTTGTCATTGTTCAAGTCTTCTTAGCGGTCACAGCTGCCAAAACTTTCAAAACTTCTAAGCCAACCACGTTTACTAAAATAGAGGTCTCGATTGTAGATATCTTCCTCCAAAGGAAGTTTTATTTTTTAGTACAAACAATGCCCCCGACTCTTCAAATACGAGACGAACTCAAGGGTTGTAATAATAATGATAGAAACCTAAAGCCAAAACAGGGCTGAGACATTTGAGGTATAAATTAATAATTTTAGTTGAAACTTTTTATTGTAAAATTTTATTTTTAATCATTTTTATTTTTTACTTTGGTAAACATGTTTGTGGTACGACAACGTACAACGAGATTTCCTGATTTTGTGGTACGCTGATGCTGGTCACTAAACAAAAGCAAACATTTTAGTAAGTAGGGTAAAAATGCATATATATCTAATTGTCCATACTTAAATTCGATGGTAGAACATTGTGAACTAAACAACTTTTTTTTTTGTTTTTTAAGATAAATAATACGCACCTCCTTCGAGGTATCTGACAATAAAATGACAACATTTTTGAAAATTTTAAAATAATACTAAGACCTCGTTTGGTAACGTTTTTTATTTTTGTTTTTTGTTTTTTTTAAAAAAACAAAAAACGCCATTTGTTTAAAAAAATTTTTTTTTAGTTTTTTATGAAATTCAAAAAAAAAAGAAATTAAAAACACTAAAATGGGTGTATTTTCTCTTATCAAAACATTGGTATAGTATTATTGGCACAACGATAACCTATAAACGCTCATCATCAAGTCACAAAAAATACTCAGTAAAAACACACTGCAAAAAATAAAAACTGACAGCGTTATCAAACGGACCTAACCTCCTGTGTTATTGTTGTCAAACAAACGATGTTAATAGAGTATGGTCTCTTACTATATTGCCCTTAGATGTATTGAACTGTCTGCGTATATAACTTCACCTCTTTCTCTCTCCAGTTATACACAGTGCCAGCAACCTTTCCTGACGATGACAATGCAGCAATCTCCATTTCCGGCAACTACCACCACCACCATCAACGAGCCACAAACTAGCATCGCCCAAAAGCCCCAAACAACTTGACCACTATTTCCTCCATCATCACCATTTCTTTTTTTAAAGCCAATTTAACCCAGAATATTTTGTCAAATAGTTTCTCTTTCTACATATATAAGTCCGACTATAGGTATACATATTCTGAAAGCCCCACCATCTCCGGCTATATGTGGGAACATATATATTTACATGTATCCACAGACCACCGTTTAACCAGTCATCCACAGCCCATCATCACCTCCTCCATGGCATCCAAAGGCAAGACCCCAGTTTGGGGGAAATCTGGAGACCCCATATCATCAACACGAAAAATTTTGAACACCCAGATCTTGTTGAGGTGTAGTGGATTTGGATTTGGTTTACTATCCTGAATATAGGTTGCAGAGCACACGTGAGAAGGAGAGGTGGGATTACACAAGGTGGTGTAGGGGGAAGGGAAGGTGGGTTTGCAGTGGTTGTGGTAATGGTGATGGCCTGGCAGAGGCAGTGGTGATGGCGGTAGATAGGGAGGATGGAGGTAAGAGAGAGAGAGAGACGCCATAGAGGAATTGGCAACCATCTTTTCCGGTGTTGTCGCCAACGTGACGGCCACGATCTGTGGGTTGAAGCCAACGTTTTAGCAATAATCGATGGGTCTCTCTTCAGATCTATTTTTTTCTCATTTCAGATCTATCTCTAAGGTATGGTGAGTTTTGTATTCAATTCGTTAATGGCTAAAGTATGGTTATCCATTCTCCTCCTCTTCCTTTCTGTGTCATTCCCCCTGAAACAGTGAAACCCTACGAAGAGGAGGACAATGGATGTGAGTACGGTTATCCATTTTTTGAAAATATGCTATACATAATATCATTTTTCAGTCTCTTTTCATACTCTTGACATAAATGTGAATTTATTATAACAGCACCTCTTAAATTAAGGTTCAAGATTACTAAACTCTCGTAAATTTTAAAATGTAACACATTATTCTCCTAAACAAATAATAGATGAAATATATTGGAATATATAGTAGTAAACATAACACATCAATATCTTTTGTTAATAATAAATTAGCAATATATTGAAATAATAGATAAAAAATTATTATGTGACTTACACATATTCAGAAGTAGGTTTTTATATCTATATTAATATTCTCTTTTTGTGATAATTGTCTAATAACTGAAATGCCTTTAAATTATCCTATATTTACATGTTATTTAAAGGATTATTTTAGTCATCAGATAATTATTATAAAAAGAGAATATCAATTTAATTATAAAATTATATTTGTACGAGCATGTACAAGTAACATTACAATTTTTCATTTATTTTTCTAACAAATTGTTAATAGAAGGTGTTGATTGATACAAATTGGTAATTTTTTTTCTAAATAAATTAATAATTTAGAGGGTCAATATGTCACGTCTTAAAATTTAAGAGAGTTTAGTGATAGTGAGTCAAGGTTAAGAAAATTCTACATCATTGTGCTTAGAAGGGAGAAAACAGATTGAGAAAACAGAATTATATATGTGAAACTACTCTCTTTATTTTTTTTAACAATCCATTCACTATTTGGATATTTTATTCCTTTACCTTTCCTTGTAAAGTCTTTTGATAAACTGAGGTACTCACAGCCTGTTAAACAAGTGCTTACTCACGATAATGCCAAAGCATCTAGTGGAATTCCCTATACAAGCAGTGAGAAAAAGAAAAACTGAAAAGAATTTTTGCTTAATTCATATTGTTGATTTGAGCTATTCAAGTGACATGATTTTAATGATGCCCTGTCACACATCCTACATAATTAATTCGGGAGTTCCCTATTTGAAGAACTTTTCAGCAGTACTCGTTCGAGAAAAGTGTGTGCTGGTGGTCTCGGTTAGGATATCCCGGTTTCCTTCTTTCAGAAATGGTCAATACCCTGTTTAGTAAATTGATTATGAATATCGTTTTATTTTCGTGGACACTGCATTTAATAAATTAATTCTGAAACCTATTGTTACTAAACAAAAGAGATTTTGAGTTTTGGAAACTGCTATGAAAACAATGGTGTTTTCAAAATTTTTGTTTTACTTTTTTAAAAACACGAAAACGAGAAGTTTCCATTGCTTTTTTTTTTTTCTCTAAAAATACAGGTAAAAATAAATAAATAAATAAATAACCGAAGCTAAAATGATGCCATACAGAGATCCATTTCATTTCCAATCCAACAACCCACCCACCGCCTTGGTTCAGCTAAATAATGTCTCAAATTATTCACTGCTTTGCAAAAGGGCTTGAAACGGCTTTCGGCAAGACAGTCAGCTACATACCAAAGCATAGCTATTAAAGTTGCTTGGCCACGAAAATTACGCCATGGACCCATCGGGTAACTACTTCCAAAAATAGTTGGCTTTGGTAGTATGTATGATTGAGGAGGCACCGAAGTGGAAAGATTAATTAGCAACCCCAAGGGTAGTCTAACGGATAAAGGGACGAGTCATAAATTTTGATATCTTAAGTTTGAAATTTGATAATTTTTTTTGAGTCAGGTCATGAAAAATTTATCATAAATCATTAGTTGTGATGTGAATGACCTACCTTTAATCAGACTAAAAAAGAAAATAATTGAGATGCACATAATTTCGAATTGGTCTAGACATTCCTAGCCACATAACCAAATAAAAAACAGTAGAAGAAAGAAGAAAAATTAACTGGCTCAAAACAATGTATATGTATGGAGATGCTAAATATCCACAAAGTCAAACAAACATATTTAACTCTTCCGTTCAGGTCCCGATACCAGTTTATTACAATTAAAAGCCCTGGCTTTGCACTGCAGTCTGGAGGAGGAAAATGAAATAATGCTTCCTCCCCATCAAAGCCAGCTCAGATGAAACAGTAAATGGTTCAAATAAATAAATGCCACTATGCCCTATAATCCAATCAACACCTCTTTCTATGCTACTGAACAATACTATGACAATCCATGACGTCAAATCTATATCATGTATTGGATGAATTCCATCTCTATACCATTTTATCAACCTTCTTCGTACCTCTGACGTAGTGACGAACATGTTTTACTTGTAAGTAAATTGATTAATATTCGGGAAATTTTATTTTTACGGAATTTTTATATAGAAAATTCTATACAAATAGAATTTTTTTTTTAAAATTATGAGTTAAAATAGTGAGTTTTCTATAATGAAATAAAAGAGGCACAAACAACCATATATTCTGTTTCTATCCAAAAATTCTGTAGAGTAACACTACACAATCACCAAAATCATACAATCAATTTATACAAAACGATGTGCAAATTTTGGGTCTTACCTTTTCAAATTAAAGAAATATCAAGATGGCACATAATTCCAAAATTGCAACTGTTAAATTATTCTGGTTGAGTATTTTGTATAAAACTTCTGTAAGATTAAAATAATATTCAATAACCCACTTGGACAATTTTGAAATATTATAGATGATTAATAATAGGTCATGTGATGGCACAGTTAGCACATCAATGCCAAAACCTATTATAAATCCGCAATGTAAGTGTAACAAAGCAATCCAAATAAGATATTCGCTGGATCATGTGCTAGACTTTTATTATTAACTAGCAGTTTGTCATGGCCGCCTGCTAATCCACCATTACTTGAGGACATTATGATCAAAATTTAACTTATCCTTTGTCTGCACTCAATTCAAAGAGTTAAGAAAGACAAACTCTGAAACCATACTTGGCCATGGCGCTTCAAGGCTCTATTCTACTGGGCCTCTTAGTTCTAATCAACTCATTGACCCACACTGAGTTTGCAGTGGCAAGTCATGTCTCCTCTTCGTTTAATCGTAGCAGCTTTCCACGCGATTTTATATTTGGAACAGCCGCATCTTCCTACCAGGTATAGTTTTTGATTTTCTTCTTCTTTTTTTTTTGGTTCGTCTGAATGTGCAGTTTACAGTAATATCAGAATGCACATTTCCAATTAAATGGGCTTGTGTATGGTTGTTAGTATGAAGGTGCTGCAAAACAAGGTGGTAAAGGTCCAAGTATATGGGACACTTTCACCCATAAATTTCCAGGTTCTCTCTCTCTCTCTCTCTCTCTCTCTCTCTCTCTCTCTCTCTCTCTCTCTCTCTCTCTCTCTCTCTCTCTCTCTCTCTCTCTCTCGTTAGAAATGTGACATTTCTCAAGCCCAAATGGAGTTAAATAAGTTCCTTGATGGTACTGCAGGTAAAATACTGAATGGGAGCAATGGGGACGTAGCTGACGATTTTTATCACCGTTATAAGGTATGGGATTGAAATTTTTGTACAAAATGAATTAGATATGGGTGTTCTTGTCTATAACTGTACAGGAATGACAAATCTCTCGTCGTTGGACTTTATTTTTGCTAACCTATATTGTCTTTTTAGTTTTCAACACTGAAGTGTGAGAAATGGAACAGGAAGATGTGAAGCTGATGAAGTTTATAGGAATGGATGCTTTCAGATTCTCAATCTCGTGGCCACGAGTTTTACCTCGTAAGATGATTTCATACCACAATCCTTGCTTATGAATTTATATGCTTATTGAATTAGCTAGAACCAAGGATTGTCAATGACTGGACTTGGGTGCCTTCACTCATTGTTGCAGTGAAACATTTGGACAAAAAAACAAAAGCAAAAAGATCAGAAAAGAAATAAGTTTGTGCCCAAGTTTCTTTGCACTTATATTTGATACAATTATCAGAAAGGGTTAATTACACTTTGTAACCTTACATTTTATACTAAATTTTACTTTAATATTTTTATTTTTATTTTTAGTAATTATGTTATTACACTTTTAATTTGTTAAAATATTAACTTTTTGCTAACTTTTGTTAGAATTGAATAAAAAATTCGAATGTGACAAGCAAGTGACTTTTTTTCTAAAGGCTAAATATGTAATATTACTGTGTTAAAGTAATCTTAATTTATTATTTTAATAATTTTGTTTGCGTTTGAGACGATCTTGGATTATACAATTTATGATTTTTGTTCTACTTGCTTCTGGTTCTCGATGTTTGACTTTTATTATTTAATTTTTATTTTATTACTCAGGTGGGAAGCTAAGTGGAGGAGTGAACAAGGAAGGCATCGCCTTCTACAACAACCTCATAAATGAACTGCTATCAAATGGTTGGTCGATATATAATTCTATGCATATATATCTCATGGTTTTTTAAATTTGTTGACTAAATCCTTGATTCTGAAATTGTTTTTTACTTGGTCCAATCCCCACCAGACTAGGAATATAGAAGGAAAAATAATACCTGCTAGCCATGTGGCGACACCGGAGGGGCATAATGAGCATATTAACCCATTTCCTGATAGAGCTAAGGAATATGGTGGTCATAGACGCGTTTTTAGAGAGATGGAGAGAAGAAGAAAGAGAGAGAGGATAGATCCAGAGAGAAAGATAGAGAGAGGTTTAGAGTGAGAAAACGAAGAAAGTTAGATCAAGTTGGTGGCTATATTGCAAGTCTCCATCTTTGAAGACGTCAAAGATGGTGAAAGTTGGTGGTTCATCTGTGTGCCGGCCTGGGGATGGACGTAGTGACAAACTACACTTAGACTATAGAGGGCCACGATCCCCTTTGACAAATTTCACTCAAGCTCTATAGATTTTGAATATTAATGACACAAAATTGTATATTTGTCGCTCCGAAATTTAAAAAAAATTTCTTTGAACCTTGCAAAATTCAAGAATTTTTTTTTATGAGACCCTTAAGAAAATTTAAAAAGTTTTATGTTAGTCCTTCAATAAAATTTAAAAATTTTATTGCAAGTTTTATGTTGGTGGCTATATTGCAAGTCTCCATCTTTGAAGACGTCAAAGATGGTGAAAGTTGGTGGTTCATCTGTGTGCCGGCCTAGGGATGGACGTAGTGACAAACTACACTTAGACTATAGAGAGCCATGATCCCCTTTGACAAATTTCACTCAAGTTCTATAGATTTTGAATATTAATGACACAAAATTGTATATTTGTCGCTCCGAAATTTTAAAAAAATTTCTTTGAACCTTGCAAAATTCAAGAATTTTTTTTATGAGACCCTTAAGAAAATTTAAAAAGTTTTATGTTAGTCCTTCAATAAAATTTAAAAATTTTTTACATTAGCCTTCTATGGCCCCCTCAACATAATTCGCTGCCCACTATTTTTTCTTACAATCCATTGGGACCCTATAAGTTTTGAGTATTTATCAGAAAAATAGTGTGTATTAACACCACAATTTGATAAAATTCCATTGAGACCCTATAAATTGTGAGTATTTATGAGAAAATTAATGTGCATTAGCCCCTGAAAGTTCAAAATAATTTCCTTTGAGCTTTCAGAAATCAAAATTTTTTCTCTTAACCCTACAACAAAATTCAAAATTTTTTACTTTGACCTCTCAACATTAAAAAAAATTTACCTTGGCTGCCTCAACAAATTTTCTTGTTTTGTACTGTCAATGTAGGTGACATAATGTCAGTGAGTCCACTAGAGTACTCCACCATGACGGAGTAAGTGTCGGTCACTCAACCCTAAAAATCAAAACTTGGCTTTGATACTATATTGAAGATAGAGAGAGAGAACCTATGGGCATAACTCAATATTAAAAATCGGCTTGCAAGGTAAAGGTTGTCCAACAGTATATATAGAGGTACAAACTTTTGTATCCAGACGATGTGAGACTTTACTCACGCTAAAAAAGCAAATCAAATCCTATCATATCACTAGAGAATCTCTAATATATATACACTATAATGTATACACTAACGGAGGTCACTAGAGATGGTAGTGGCTCACGGTGAATTACATTGGCAATGGGGTCGAGGAAGATGGTGGTGGTAGGTTTTGGCTCCAATTTACATATTTTGCAATAACCAACAAGTTCTACTTTTTTTGTCTCCATTCCTTGCATCCCTAGATAGTTAGACCATGTAAAAACCAATTCCAAAATTCAAAATTAAACTTCATACAATAGAAACTATATGGACTGGATATATGACTCAAGGGGTAAACTATAGGACAAGAAGTAGAATTATCTCCAAAAAGAAAGTAAAATAAAACCTCTCTCATATATTCTCTGTAAATACACAGGTCTGAAACCCTTTGTAACAATGTTTCACTGGGATCTTCCTCAAGCCCTTGAAGATGAGTATGGTGGCTTTTTGAGCCCTCGCATTGCGTAAGTAAACACCTCGTTATCTGTCATGTATACTGGCACTGTGTGGGAATATTAATTGGACATATCTCACTATAGTATTATATGGCAGACCTATGCAATGTATAGGCCAAGAGCCAGCCCTGGATTTTTTAAATTGCACTTACACTTTATAGTTTTTGCATATTTATGATAAAAATTAGTAATTTTACCCTCTTAAATTTTGAAAATTCTATTTATAACCCACAGTATTTTTAGTATTTAGGATAACAATATGAGTATTAGTTTCCTAAAATTCAAAAAAAAAATTCTTAAAAACTTTTCAAAATTTTGAACTTTTTTACCTTGTCCCTCCTCAAGAAATTGGGGGTCTTTGCTGCTGATTCTATGATTTATAGGTTCTTGGTGTGCTTACTGCCAAAACATATCATTTTCTTGTCAGGGACGATTTTCGGGATTTTGCAGAGCTTTGCTTCAAAGAGTTTGGTGATCGAGTTAAGCATTGGATCACCATAAATGAGCCATGGACTTTTAGCTTTCTAGCTTACGACTTAGGCATCCACGCACCTGGCCGGTGTTCGGCCTGGAGGAATAATGGATGTCCTGCCGGAAATTCCGGGACTGAACCCTATTTAGTTGGCCACCATATGCTTCTTTCTCATGCAGCAGCAGTGAAACTTTACAAGGACAAGTATCAGGTGAGAAAGAGCTGCCATATAATACACCGCCTAAAAAAAATCAATCTGTTCTTCATTTTTTTTCTCAAGCATCCAAACTAACTGATATAAGCTGACCATCTTTCATCAAATTCTTGTCCTCAAGAACTGGTTTGGAAGAGCAATTAAATTCTCAACTGGAGCATTTCATATAGGTGTGGGTTTATATATACATATACAAACACATATGTAACATAATGTCCCTAAATGGGAATATTAGATGGGTGGTACATTGTGCAGGCATCTCAAAAGGGCCAGATAGGGATAACACTTGTGTCTCAATGGTATGTGCCATACTCCAGTTCCAAAACCGATGCCAAGGCAGCTCAGCGAGCCATCGATTTCAACTATGGATGGTGAGTACAATATAAAAAATTATCTTGTTATTCAAAACACTTAGTTTTTTGCTTCAAGAGCTCTTGAAAACCGCCACATCGGTTAATGCATCTATTTACAAACCACAGATGACTGATCTAGCGAGAACAGATTTTAAAAACTCGATATCTATGCATCGGAAATTGAGGCTTTCGGGATTATTTGCGACCCCATTGCAACGGCTCTGCGCTGTTGCAAAAAAACACCCATTTTTTATTTTTTAAGTCTCGATAGACAAAATAGTCATGAAGATTGATAGCTCGTCCTTGTGTTTTTTACAGGTTTATTCACCCATTAACATATGGTGACTACCCACAAAGCATGCGTACACTTGTTGCGAAAAGGTTACCAAAATTCACTGCAGAGCAAGCTATAATGGTGAAGGGGTCCTCCGATTTCCTCGGGCTAAATTACTACACTGCGAATTATGCATCTAATGTTCCTTTTTCTAATAGTATCAATGTCAGCTACTCAACAGATTCTCTCTCTAACCTTACAAGTAAGTTCACAAAAAGAACCTGAAAGCCTTGTTTCACATGGCACTCGCGTATGAGAAAGCAAAAGAAAGATATTTTTCCCTTAAATCTTAGAAAATTAAAGTAGTCCTAATTCTAGCAAAATGAGGACTTTATTCTTTGTTGCTGATATATGAGTCTTTTTCCTGATTTACAGCGGAGAGAAATGGAAAACCCATTGGTAAACCGGTAAGTATTACAAGAAAGAACGAAAAAAATAAAAGAAAAAAAGAAAAATCAGATCAAATATGTGCATACAAAGCCAACCATGAAGGCATCTATACATCTTGTTAGTGTATGTATGTATATATATAGGAGTTATCTATATATACATGATAATACATAGTTTTGGTTTAACCAATGAATTGTCAGTTTAATTTTTAACTTGATACGAACGAAATCGCAGACAGGGGTAAGTACCTTCTATATCTATCCAAAAGGACTTAAGGAGATTCTGGTCTACACAAAGGAGAAGTACAACAATCCAACTATTTACATTACAGAGAATGGTAAGCCAAAACTAGTCGCTTCTTCATAGAACATGTGATACTATGTTCACACTATTCATCTTTCTTTCACACAAATTAATTTCTTGAACTGTTTTCAGGCATGGGTGACACTAATAATGTCACAGTTAAAGAAGGTGTCAAGGATTTTGAGAGAGTGCGTTTCTACCGCCGCCATCTTTTGGCTGCTCAAAACGCCATCAAGTGAGTTTACTCAACGACTTCAGAGTTGCAAAAAGGTCTTAGTAGGGTATTATGTGTTCTCTTCTAGCTTTTAGGATTCTTCTATCGTTTAAAAACCATTAGCATTCATTAGGTTTTCTAAGGTTCTTATATTTCTTTTCAAACATGGCTCGAGAAAATTCATTTCATTGGTTTGACACTAACAATTTGATTTTTAGAGCCAGCTTGTACTAATTATTGAATCTTGGCAGGGCCGGTGTCAAGGTTAAAGGTTTCTTCGCATGGTCATTTCTAGACAACTTTGAATGGACCTCAGGTTACACCATAAGATTCGGCATTGGCTATATAGATTACAACGATGGCCTGAAAAGATACCTCAAGCGTTCAGCATTTTGGTTTAAGAAGTTCCTACTAAAATAGAAAGATTGTTCTACAATTCAGTTTGTCTCCACTTTTTTTTGGATCTCTCAAATTAATTAGTGGCAACTCAACGATCTTATATGGTAATTTGATATTATTTGCAACGCGATATTCAACACTGCCTTGTGCTAATACGATCTATGTTTGTATTTTCTCGTTGGTTTTCTTTTCTAATATGTTGTCATATATTTCAAAGAGAATGTGCATCATGGGATGCAGATGCAATTTCAAGATACTGCTATGACAAATTTCGAAGAGATTAATTTATAAATGTAAAAAGCAAATGCAGCCTCGAAAGACATTACCTGAGAAATAAATATTTCTTAACAACTATGAGAAACTAACGTTTGCAGTATCTGCAATAGGAATTTTAGAAGAACCTTCCACCCATAAAACCAAAAATAAAGAAAATATAGAAGTTAAACTATCATTTGTACAGTTAAAATATAGCAAATTGTTTGATCTTTTTGCTCTGATTAAGCTTGTTTTCGTTCTTTGCAAGGCACTTCCAATGCTCTCTAATCACTGCTTCACTTCTAAAATTCAATTACTTACTGTTACCGAGCTGCCTTCCCCATTTTTGACGATTCGACTGAACAATAGACAAGACCAAGCTTCTATGTATGTGTATGGAGATCAATTGAAGACTAACAAAAGGATTTTTATTAATCTTCAAAGTAATATAAAGGAGTCAATTGTCAAGACAATCAAATCTACATTACAGCTACACATAAAGTAAGTTGTAGTTAGACCTACTCCTATGTTATCAAGTTTGAAGGGTCCTCTTTACAATGACATATTACCCACAAATACAACATATATGCAATACAAAAATAACCATCTCAATAGCTACTAACAACTACATCTTTACAAAGTGGTGGAAAAATATCATATTTTCACAATGCCAAGTGTTCTTAAAGTAACTTCCATTAACCATCTTTGAACTTTTCTTAAAGTGCTAAGTATCCTTGAAAAAATTTTCGGCAATCATTTATTGATGTTCTCTAGAAGTGACATTTATGGTTGTTTAAGTCTTCTGAATTAGCTGCCACATCATCCAATACTTAAAATAGAGCGCCTGACACTAAAGATCTCCATTGAAAGGGAATTTTGTTTTTTGGTACAAACAATACCCCATGTCTTCAAATAGAGGACAACTTAAATATTTGAAGAGTTGTAATAGTAAAATTTTATTATATGTCATTTTGTTATTATTTATGTGAAGTAAGCCGTTGATCACCATGTAATTGGTCTCTCCTATTAGGTCAGTCTTGAGGTAAATTTAGTAACGTTTCGTTTGAAACACGAATTTTATATAAAAAAAAAGTAAAGGAAAATAAAATGTGAGAAAAAATTGAACAAAAATACTATTTTATTTTATTATATTTTCTTTCACATTTTAATTTTCCTACCAAAAATCTGAGTTCCAAATGGAGCGTAAGTGTGTTCAAGTTCGGGACTCATTTCAAGGCTCACCTAGTAATTAAGGGGATGACTGATTATCTCCAAAATTGTAATCTACATATCTTAACTAGTTTCTAGTTAAACATAGAATAGGATTATTTATGTTATTTTAGTCCAATTTAGTTACTAACTTGACTTTATGCATCTTTTCAAGAATCACATGGTAAAAAAGATAAATTTGTGCAAAAGTACAAAAAGGCATTCAAACGAATAAAGAATGCGTTCAAATGCATGATGTCAGTATGAGATAAATCGTTCGAACGGTGGAGCCTTGCATTCGAATAGTGAACAATAGAGTTCGAATAGTTCATCAAACGGTATCACCCTAAAATCAGGTCCGAAGTGCGTCTGATAGATTCAGATAGCTATCTTTTCGTTCGAAGCACATTTGACATTGCGTTCAAATGGTAGAACGGTGCGTTTGAACGGTAGAACGGTGCATTCGAACGGTATATCGAGCGTTCGAACAGTATCTTGGGACTGTAATGTTTGGGAAGCCTATAAAAGCTGGGTTATTATCATTTTTAGGGTTAAATTTTTCATTATTGTTTTAGGAGTAGCAGCAGTTGCAGAGAGATTTTCATTCTTACTTCTAGTTAGGCTTTCATAACTTTTCTCAATTTCTGAAATCAGATTTTCAGGTTTTCATTCAATTTAATATATTTTTATACAATTGTGTCTTTATTATAGAGATGAATAACTAAATCCACTCTGGGGATCAATTGTAAAGATCAATTGAAAATCTTGGATAAACAATGGGGGTAACTTGTGTTTCAAAATTTAAATCTTCTTTTTCATAATTCCTTAGAATCAAACCCTAGATTCTTATGAAAATCTAAATGTTTGACTATGTTTGGTTGTACTTATGCATGAATCTATATTCAATATATGTACTGCACGAATTGATGGTATGCATTTTTTATTCTAAAATTGATACAATCTAGAGTAGATACTTACGAAAATTTAGGTGTTTGATTATGCTTGGCAACAAGTTGATGGTATGCATCTATGATTTTAAACTTGATTTATTCTACGATTGATTGTTAAAGAGCAAACATTTTCATTGCTAAATCTTTCAAATCAAAGACTCACAATGTAGTCAATGATTTGAGTTATAAAATACCTCCATTGAAATTCCGAGTGAAGCAGCTGGTTGGATTAATTGGTTTCGAAACCTTTTTTTTATTAACTACAAATTAGTTTTCTTAGTTTAGTTTAGTATAAACAATCCAACTTTGAAGTGATAATTTTTGGTCCTTTTTAGAAGTAATAAGCGAGATTTTGTGTGATTTGATAGAGTAGTCTAGTTGCTTCAGCTTGTCAAATTGTTTCCTAAGGATTCAACCCCAGACTCACTGGATTTATAATGCTTCACCGTCCTATCCTTGGGATTATCCGAAAATACTGTTTGGTGCAAGTCAATGACCCATTCTAATAACACCACCGAATGAAAGAAAGACTTGATTACAAGTGTGTAAATGATGCCACCTAGATTATGCTAACACGAACTTTAGTAAAATAGACATTCCATTATCAACCTTGTAGTTGTTTGCCAAGTTCTCATGAATTATTGTTCGATCAACTTTTTTTCCCTTATCCCTCATACAAAAAGAAAAAGCATAGGCTCAAATTGAATTAAAGTTGTCACAATATTTTTTTGTATTAAGTGGCCCTACAAAAATGCCACTAAGACAAGAAATGGTAGCATTTTGCCTCTACAGTGATGGATCTTATGAGATGTGAACCAAAAATAAACTATAGTGGTGCTTGTCCTTGCCATTAGAATCGGCCTTACCTGTCTACAAGTAAGGCGGTTTAGGCCCTCAATTTTTTATAGTCCTAAATTTTTTAAAACTGTACAACGTATAGTAAAGGCCCAATCTAGGTGAGACAAAAGGATCATTAGAAAAAAAAAAACTAAAAACAATTATACTAGTAAACTTTAGCAAGAAAACACTAGTTTAATCAATAAATGAATAAATAAATTGTGTAAATAAAAGAAAATCCGAAGGTTTCCAATTTTTTATAACTTCACATTAATTTTTTTGTTGAGAAAAAAGCGGCTTAAAATTAGTTACACTAAATAACATTTAAAAAAAAGTTTTAACCAGAAAAAGAAATTGTACAAGAATTTTTTGAAGGCCACAAAATTTTAAAACATTTCTTACACTAGTTAAGGTGTTATATAGTTTATACTTATTTTTTTTTATTAGAAGAAAAAAAAATGGTTCAAACAAAGAATTTTTTCTTTTAAATCGAATATAAAATTTTGCCTTTATATTATAAAAGTCTCATTTAAAGGTGACGCCTTAGGCCTTAAATTGGCTCGAGCCATGGATTATCTAACATCATATAATTGGCTAAATTCATGACCCTTTCAATTCAATGTATGTTGCGTTAATGGGGAGTCTATCTGAATCGCCCTCAATAGTGCTCTATTTTTCACATGTGCATGGTTGACGGTTGTAATTTATCCGGAAAGTCCAGAATTGTATCTCCACAAGGACCAAGCCAAATATAAGCGTGACATAAGCGAATACCAAAAAATTTGATTAGAATTGGAAGTGCAACTAAGTAAATTGAATCTAACTACAAAGAAAACCGAAAATATGTTGATGGTGAGAGTATTTTGACTACCAAATTAAACTAATTAAACTAAGTATTAAGAGCAATTCTAACTAAATTTGAGAATAATTACCAAAAGGCTTGAATGCAATTGTTTCAATCCACCAATTCTCTATAAGATCTTCAATGGAGATTTGTATAACTCAAGTCGAGGATCACTCTATGGATTCTTGACCTGGAAGATTTTTTCCATAAAAACTAGAATTCATGCTAAATTGAGTGAAGATTGATATTCAATTGTGGGAATTATAGAAACAAACCATCAATTGTGCAATTCATATACCAATTAGGGAATTGTGCATAAAGATTACAAATATAGATTATGAGTCTAAGTGTTTTATAGATCTACATACCAATTGAGATGAAATTGAAGGAAACTTAAGGTAGGTCATTGAAATTCATATACCTCCATTGAAGCCCTTAAAGATCCTTAGTAGATCTTTACAAATGCATCCAAGAATGTGTTTAGCTATTTGAATCCATAAGATGATGCATTGAGAAATGTAAATCTACCATCAATTTTAAGAAGAATTTGGGTTTGGATATAAGGAAAACAAAGGAAAGCAAAGGAAACTAAATTTCTCTCTCTAAAAGTTTGTACAAACTGAAAAATGAAGAAAAAGCCCCCAAAAGTCCTGTACATTCTCGTATATATAGCAGTGAAAACAAAACAGGGATTCTGAAGACCGTACGCATGGTTTGTATACCGTATGTATGGTGGGCTTGACCATGCATACGGTCTTCGTGCGGTGGCCTTGACGCTAAATCATGCTCTCTAAAGTTTGGGAATGAGCTGTAAGCGTACATACAATGACAATATTATTGCATATACGGTTGGATCACCGTACGTACGATCAAGAAGGATTTGCACTTTTTAGCTCTTATTCTCCTCCTTTCAACCCGTAACTTGCAAAATAAATGTAAACACATATTAGAACTAAAATGATACTAAGATAATGGATATATACAATCTACACGGACTAACAACAGCTATTTAGGGGCTTTAGATTATACTTTTAGAGTGTAATTACCAACCCCCCACCTAGCTTTTGCTAGTCACTAGCAAAATGTGAAGAGTAAAACAACTTATGTACAAGAGAAGATAATCTCCGCTTTCGTGGGAGTCCCGAATGCATTTAGCCTCACAATGGCACAATTGAAGACACCCTTGAGGACACTTTAGAGAAAACTCTTCACTAGTCATGGAATCTCAAAGAGAAGTGAACTCTAGAGTAGATAAGGTCATTGACCAACAAGGACAAACACTTGATGAGATAAAGAGTCAATTGACTCTTTTGATGCAAACTTTAGTTGTTCAAACCAAAGACAAGTCCCTCATGCCATCTCCACTCACTCTCACTAGGCACATGCTTGTAAGCGACACACCTCCTAATTCTACTCTTAGATATGAGCCAATCCATCCCATCACTACCCTTAGGCATGAAGACTGATCGCTCCCTAAAAGGGTGATGCTTAACCGCAAGTGCACTGCCGCAATGTAATAATAATTTCTTGTAAGTATGAGATCGATCCCATAGGGAAGATGGTTTACATAAATAGGAAAACTTACTGTGGATCAAAAATCTTAGGAAAAACACTCCAATAAACAAAAATTTGATTTTTGGTTGAGAAAAGATTTTTTTATCTAATTTAAACTAAGAACTAAAGAAAAAGTTCTAGAATCAATTGATCCAATCAATTGTGTCTCTTGAAATTCCAAAGGAGATAATTTGATAACTCAAATCCTTTGACTACATCGTGAGTCTCAGATTCGGAAAATTTAACGATAAAACCAAGGGTTCTTCAAAACTTCAACTTATAGAATAAATCGGGTTGTTAGAATCAAGGACGAGTACCATCGATTCGTACAGCGCATATACTGAACCCAACTCATGTATAAACGCTACAAGGCAGCGTATATACTGAGTGTGGTATTCACGCATAATCGTTACCGAACATAATCAAACATCCAAGTTTTCGAAGGTTTCTAGAACGAAGAAGAAGAAGAAAGAAAACTAGAAAATTTAACTTTAAAACCAAGAACATACCTCCTTCATTCATCCAAGATCTTTAATTAATCTTCACAATTGAACCCAAGATGAAATCTAGCTACTCATCATAATCATAGGTATGCAAAGTTGTATTTAAAATATAATGAAAGACTAAAAAATCTGATTACAGGAATTGAAAAGTGAATGAAAACTCTGAATAAACTACTCTAATCTACTCCTAAAACTACTCCAAAAATCCTAGAAAAACGTTAACCCTAGCAATCCCTTCAAAAACATAAAACTTCTAAATCTATTCTACTACCTATTTATCTCCCCATAACTAAAAAGTGAGTTAATATATAAATCCCATCGTCAATCGTACGGAAGGTTCCCACTAGGTACTCAGATGGGTTGGGTCCCTTCACAAAAGTTGTAAGGCTTGAAAAGTTATATAAAATCGAGATATTGTGGGCCTGAATAGCCTTTCTGGTTCGCGAGATATGGGCTTTCAAAGTTTTAGCTCTGCATACTTCAGCAACGTGTACCTTGGCAGCAACCTCTTGAAACATATGATTAAATTGCATTCGAAATCATTCCATTAAAGCTCAAAACCGTTTGAATGCTTGGGCCACCATTCGAACGCCACGGACGACCGTTCGAACACTACATCGAACGCAATTCAAACGGGAAAACCTACTCTCTGAATCTTTCAAACGCACTTCGAACCTGGTCTTAACTTGACACCTTTTGACGTAGCGTTCGAACGCTACTGTTCTCCGTTCGAATGCCCTTCGAATTCCTAATCCATTTTAGCGTGAATTTGTCCTTTTTAAGCCCGAATTCCTAAAAACATACATAAAACTAAGTTAGTAACGAATTAGGATTAAAACAACATAATTACACCTATTCTAAGGCTAACAAATAACTAATTAAAGCAAGTAAATTGCACTTTTAGAGTACAATCAAGGACACCATTGATCAAACCATTCTTTCTCAAGAATTGGAGTCTAAGGATGAAACCCTTAAGGTGAATGAGAAAATCAATGAAAATGAGTGTATGGATGACGAGCTAGAGAGCAAAGAGCCCATGATGGAGGCTTCCAAGCAAGACAAGAGAGAAGAAGAGGGTGATGAAGGAACAAGTGAGAGAGAAGAGGAGTCCAAAAAGGTCAAAAATGATAAAGAGCATATTAAAGACCTTATAGAGAAAACTATTGCCTTTGATAAAGGTCTTAAACTTTTAGATGTCGGGGATGTGCAAATGAATGAGGATATTGGTGTTTTAGAGGATGTGTCCACCATATTGGAGGGTCAAGCGACCCCTACCCTTAAGCTTTTATAACCTAGTCTTAGCACACCAACTCCTTTGAAGCTTGAACCTCCACTATTAGAACCGACTACTTTTTACCTAGGCAAGAAACTAGATTGAGAGGAGGGTTAAGAGGTTAACAGAATAACTTTGAGAGGCATCTTGGTGCACGATCCTTTGACTCTCTTTACATTCTATAACCTTTTTAACCCATTTGCCCCACTTGTTATATCCTTGAGTTCATAAAAAATATTGTACTTGATTGTATCTACCTTCGTTTAACCTCTTCACAAATTGCCATTGTGGACGTGTGGAGTGATAGCAACTTTTTCCCTTTGTGGTATAGGGTGATCTCCTTCTTGTGTGTTTAGGTAGGGGTAGGAGTAGTTTAGATAATTTTTGTTTTTGCTTTTGGTTTTATTTTATTAGTAGGCTCCATCTTAGTTAAGGGGTACACTAGGCACCCTAATCTCTCTCCTTATCTCACTCATTGTCTTGTCTTCATGCATTAAGGATAATGCATCATTTTAGTCGGGGACATGAATATTAGTTATAGAGGCTTAACGTCTACTATGGCTTTTGTTTTATTATTATTTTTAGGTTAATTTTTGTAGAAAGTTTTAAAAATTTTTAACTTATGATGATGACTTCCTCTAGTTAAATATAGAGTTTAGATACCATTTTTACTTGCATGTATTCCATTACTTGTATCTAAAACTATATTGTTTATGGTGGATGTCATTTTTAAACTTTATTGTTATATCTTTCATGTTATACTTCGATCTCTCTATGGTTTATTAACTATTCTCAAGTATTATACTGAATGATGATCATTCAACTACTTAGGATTCTTTGGTAGAGGTTGAAGTATCGTGTGGTTCGGAAACATTACTTGGTTATCTTTAGTATGTCTTTCATACTTTACATGCCATCTCTTTGTAATTTATGATGGATGTGTTGATGCTTTAGATAGGAACCATAGCATATTCATGAGATTTAATCTTTGATTTTTGAATGGTTAGAGTGTTGCATGGCTTATATTCATAGCATAATGAGCATTTCACTATTTGATTTTAATGTTTTTTAGGATGTTATCTTTAGTACACATTAGTGAGGGGATTATACTCATTGAGTACAAATTATGGATATAGCTTCATTGTATTAGTTTGTGCATTTGTAGCCTTACTTGAGTCAAGATCTTTACCTTGTGAGATTTAGAGCTATATGCTTCTTTAAAGAGAGATTACATTCACACGAGGAGATTTCTTGATTCTTATCATTTTAATGCCTTCATTACATTTGCATTTGACTTATATGCTTTTTATTTCCTTTCATGACTAACACACATTCATTTAAGATCTGTTTCATGTATGCTTTAAGAAATGATTTTGGGTCATCTTTCATCATTTTGAGTCGCGGAATTCTTGTTATTTTTGTTCCCCTTGCAACGATATCTTTCTACCCTTTTGATGTGTGATCTTACTTGAGATGGGATCATTGATAAAAAAACTTTTCACTCTAGTTGAACAAGCACAAATCTTCATTCTATTGAAGCTCATGAAAAAAATAAAGAGGAGCTATGTTGTTGTCGCGCCCAGATTTTTCACACTCGAGGAATACACACACAAGCGGGAAAAATACTGTACTATCTCATTAGAACTCACTCTCCTAGAAGAATGAGTGCGACTAGGTTTGAATTGAAAATTGATTTGAATAAAGGGCTTTTGGAAAAAGTTTGGAGTCGCCACCTAACTTGAGTAAGGTGAGTTAGGTCACCTAAAAACTAAGCATAATTCGAAGACTATACTTAAGGTTTTTGGAAAAGGTTTTTGAAAATACCACCTCAAGAGATGGTTTTTAAGAAAAATAGGTTGTTTGGCAACCTTTGGAAAACATTTAGCCCTTTTTGAAAAATAACTCCATTTTGGTCTATGAAAACAGTGATTCTAGGTTCGGAGGTTGGTTACGTGTAGGGAAGACGCACTAAGCCATCACCCTACCCCGCCCTTTCGGTACCTACATGTCTATTTACCCTAGATTCACCTATGAGAGTCTTTACCTAACTAATATTCAATCCTATCCACTTTATAAAAGAATGTTTAAGAAAGAAACTAACATGATGCATGATATCTAAATGCAAGAAAAGAAAATTGAAAAATAGATTTGAAAAGACATTGACTTGATTTGAAAAGAAAGAGATAAAAGTTTGAATTTGGAAAGAAGGTTTTGGAAATTGAAAATAGAGATTTGGAAATAGAAATAGATCATGGAATTACAAAGTTGAAGAAAATTGTAGGGTTGGAGATTGGAAAGAAGTTATGAAAATAGAAATTTGAAAAATGTTGTGAAATTTAAGATTTGAAAAATGTGGATACCGCACCCATGAGGGTTACCTACGTATCCTTTTGGAGGAATCAAGTCAGTCGTAGTTCGGACAAGAATCCGATAGAAAATAGAAGGTTTTGATTTGAAAAAGGATTTGATTTGAACTTAGAATAGAAGATTGAAATTTGGATTTGTAAAGATAGAATTTAGAAGAAAGATTTAGACTTGTTTTAGAAGAATAAAGGTTCAGAAAACCTGAACTTAGGAAAGATAAGATTTAGAAAAGACTTGAGAATAGGAAAGACTTGACTTGAATGTTGGACTTTGAAAGATTAGGGAAGATTGGATTTAGGAAAGTGTCATTTTAGGAAAGTTTTCGAAATAGGAAAGTTTTCAACTTAAGAAAGTTTCAATTTATGAAAGTTATAACTTAGGAAAGTTTCAATTTAGGAAAGTTATGAATTAGGAAAGTTTTGAAGTTGGGAAGTCTTGAATTTGGAAATGTTTTGAATTAGGAAAAATTTAGTTTAGGGAAGGTTTAGAATTTAGAAAGTTTCAACTTAAGAAAGCTTTGAATTGAAAAGCTTAGAATTTTAGAAAGATTTGAATTTAGAAAACTTTAGGATTTTTGGAAGATTCAAAATTTGAGTTTTAGAAAGTCTTGAGATTAGGAAAGTGTGAGTTTAGGAAAGATTTGAAAACTTAGTTTTGGAAAGTTAAGATTTGAAAAGGGGTAGAATTAGGAAATGGTTGAATTAGGAAAGATTTGGATTTTGAGTTTTAAAATTTGGGAAAGATTTTATGTTCAAGTTTTGGAAACTTAAGATTTAGGAAAGTAGAAGATTAGGAAAGATTTGAATTATGAAAGATTTAGACTAGGAAGGGTTAAGATTCCTATTTCCTAAAATAAGGGATTGGATTTTGTTTCTAAAAGGAAAGATTTGATTTTGTTTCCAAAAACGGAGGATAGGATCTAGTTTCCTAAACGGGAAGATTGGATTTGGTTTTCTAAAGGGAATATTTGATTTGACAAGGATTTGGAAGGGGAAGTTTAGAAACCCTAGATTTGGAAGTGTATAGTTTTGACGTAGAAAAATAGTTTTTGGAAATATGTGAAATAAAAGGTTTTGGAAACCTAAGTTTTCAGGCAAGATTAAAAATCATGTTTTTAGAAAGAAAAATTAGGATTTCCTAATTGTGCGTTCTATGGCTTGACTTGGGCCCTAAGGAAAGAGTTTTTTGGAAAGTGCATTTTTTGAAAACGAAGATTTTGGAAGGAAATCCTAGAGAGGAGTTTCTACAAGGTGTGTTTTGAAAATAATTTTGGGAAGGAAGTTTTTGAAAAGTAAAACTTTGAGAGAGTTTTGGAAACAAGATT
The DNA here is from genome assembly GCA_033060915.1 of Euryodendron excelsum. Classification (NCBI taxonomy): domain Eukaryota; kingdom Viridiplantae; phylum Streptophyta; class Magnoliopsida; order Ericales; family Pentaphylacaceae; genus Euryodendron; species Euryodendron excelsum. The sequence continues at coordinate 69,472,465 of CM065377.1, read as the reverse complement.
TTAGAAGGAGCTTTTTGGAAAGAGTTTTTAGGAAAGTGAATTTTGAGGAGAGTGTTTTGAAAAGAAGTTTGAAAAGAGAAGTTTTGAAAAATAGATTTTTGGAGCGAGTTTTTAGAAAACAACTTTGAAAAGAAGAGTGTCTAGAAAGCATGTTGAAAATGAGGGTTTTAGAAAGAGAAACTTTTGAAAAGAGAGTTTTTTGGAAGATATAAAATATTTCACTTTCCTAAATCAATTCTAACCATAAGAAAGCTAAAACCACTTTAAGAAAGTGATTTTGAAAACAACAAGGAATTGAAAATATGGACCATATCGGTCTCTTTAAATGTAACACTTTCCTAAAGCAACCCTAACCATGAAAAGACTAGAATCACCCTAAGGTTGTGATTTTGAAAACAAGTTTTTGGAAAAGAAGATTCTGAGGCAATTTTGAAAACAAGTTTGAGAACGATTTTGAAAACGATTTTTGGAAGAATATAAGAGGATGATATACATAATGCAAATTTGGGTCGTGAACATACAAGGTTAAGGCTTCACCACATAACCAAGGGGGCCGAACCCACGTGGTCTCCGGTTAGACTAAAAGAAAGCCCTCGACACGGTAACCCTCCAATAGCCTAATCCTACACATGAACCGGGAGTCCCCTTGTTTCAAGCATGCAAAGAAAGAGGGGGAAGAAGATGGGGGATTAAAATAGAGAAAACCCAAGTGGGTTAGGAGAGAGAAGAGAGAGGGGGAAGTGCAGAAATTTAAAAAGAAAACCTACTGTATGTCTTGTTTATTTTGCTTGGCTTTGCGTGCCTTGTTTTTCTTCGGTCTTCGCTTCACTTCAGTCTTCAAGGGCTTGTCTTCAATCTTCAAAACTTGTAGTTACAGGAATCCAAGTCTTTGATGGAGGGTTCGAGATTAGTGTATAAGTGTATAGGAGTGTAGGAGTGTATAGGAGGCTAGGGTTTGGTGTATGGTGGCTAGGGTTTGGAAAACCTAGAGAAGCTAGGATTTAGGGAGGCCATAAGCTCTATATATCGAATAATAGGGTTTTCAGACTAAGTTTGCAAACCTCTTTCACGCTAGAGGAGGCTCTGTACTTATATAGATGGGATAGATCTAGCGCCTGTTGCAGTGACGCTAGGCCATTTCTTGGCTTGGAGCTACTACTAGTGGCGCCGGCTAGTTAGGAAAGTTTATAAGTCTGCAAGCAACATATCTTGAGAAGATGTGGGCACCTGTACTAGTGACTACCATGCAATTTTTAGCCTGGCTTCACTATGAGTGACTCCGAAAAGTCCGGGAATGATTTGAAGAGTCCTGAAATGACCCTGAGAGCCAAAAAAGTGCATGAACACTTAGAATAGCATCCTGGAGGTATTTGACTTGAAAAATGAGGATATAATGTGTCGGAATGGTTGACCGGGCCATTAGGGGCACAACGGTCAATCGGGCTGGAAAGCTGCCGATATGGACTCGGAATGTCCCGAAAGAAGAATCGAGATTTGAAAACATTATTTAGAATATTCCCAAAGGTTGCCAGTTTGATACCTAGAGCCGGTGTAGTCAGAAAACGTGACTGACCCACTAAGGACAAAACGGTCATTTTGCACCGGGTTTGTCGGAATTGACTCGGAATGATCCGGAAAGATATATGAAGGTTGAGAATACTATAGGAAGCATTCTCGGGAGGTTACCAGTTTGATTCCTAGGGCCGATGTGGTTCCCGAAGCGTTCGGATGCCTAGGGGCAAAATGGTCACCTTGACCGAAAAGTCTTGAAATTGACCGAAATTGGTTGGAGGGTACCTAATCATGTCGGATCATCTCTGGGACGATCTTGGAAGGCTGGACTTACCATTCTGAAAACTTATGTGTGCTCTCAAGAAACGTGCCGAAAAATGGCTCTAGGGGCAGTTTGGTCATTTTTCACCGAAGTAGGCTAGCAGGCACTAGTGTTAACTTGGGTTTTGAGTGTTTCTGCCACTTTGACAGCGGTCGCGTGATACAGGGGTTTGTTGGCAATTCCCTATATCGACCTGTTGCGAGGATTTCCGCTACTCTGATAGTTGCGATGTTTACAAGTATTTCCGTTACTCTGACGATTCGCGATCATTCCCGAGACTGCCTGATCTCGGGAAGCTGCTAAAGGGACTTAGCACCTGAGAATCAACTTTCTCGGAAGGCATGCCTTAATGGACATTTCTGCATTGGCAGGCTAGCAGGCGCCAAAGGTGGACCATCCTACCATCTAGGGGACTCGAGGTCTCGTCCCGGTCGACAGGTTTGAAGGGGCTTACCGTTTCGAAGAGACTTTCTTCGAAAAATATGATGAACCGTCTCAAGGAATCAACTGTCTCGAGAAAGGGATTGGAATTGGAATTGGAATTGGACTTGGAAAGGGGACTTACCGTATTCGAAAAGACGTGCCTGATTTGGAATTGGAAAGGGAACTTACCGTCTTCGAAAAAATGCGCTTGATTTGGAATTAGAAAGGGGACTTACCGTCTTCGGAAAGACATGCCAAATTTGAATTTAGAAAAAGGACTTACCGTCTTCTGAAAGACATGCCTGATTTGGAATTGGAAAGGGGACTTACCGTCTTTGGAAAAACGTGCCTGATTTGGATTTGAAAAGGGGACTTACCGTCTTCGGAAAGACACGCCCGTTTGGAATTGGACCGAACGATGCCCCCAGGGGCATTTTGGTTATTTTGCCTCTATTTGGGCCTGGCGGGGACCGCGAAGTGATGAATAGACAGGATTAGACTTAGAAAGTTTATTTGACTCAAAATATGCCCACATTGACTTGAACACAAGCCTAGACGGACTGGAGACCGCCAAACGGTCAAAATGGGGTGCTTACAGTTGTGTAAATGTAAAAAATGGTGAAGGTATGAAAAAAGTGTAGTAAACAGAAGTGAAAGAAGATAAAGAGACAATGAGATTGAAAACAAATCAAAAGAAAGGAAAAAAAAAAGAAAATAAATAAGAAAAATGGTTAAAGCCTCAAAGAGGCAAGGAAATGTGCTAGAAAGTTAGAGTGGCGAAAGAAAGAGAAGAATTGCTTGATTGATATTGCATGCCCTTCTTTCCTATACCTTACCTTGAAACTCTATTGGCCTTCCTTTACAAAGTTCTTTATGATCCAAAAGCATGCACTCCATTTGAGATCTTGTCTGAATTTGAGCTTTTACTTGTCATCTTGATTAATTGATATCTAAGCTACATTGCATGACTTTAGCACACACACACATGAACCTCATTTTTGTGTCCTTATTGATATAATCTTGCTTACATTGATTTTAGAGGTGAATTGTTGAGATTGCTTTGATATATCTATGCCTTGTTCTTATATTGTTCTTAGTCTTTGATTGATGATTATGAGTTGATGTTTGGGGGTATCATCACTGTAAACCCTCATGAGACACCACTTGTCCATTAGGGGTAACCTAGGGATTTAAAGGCTTGATGCATAAGCTAAATGCATTCGTGACTCCTATGAAGTGGAGATTATCTTATGTATATACTGGCTTTAGTTGTAGATTTTGCTAGGGACTAGCAAAAAGGTAAGTTGGGGGGTGCGATTACACTCCAAAAGTGTAATCTCAATCCCCTAATTAGTAGATTGTTAGCTCTAGTTTAGGTATTAGACTAATATTTTATCTTTAAATTGTCCTACACATGCCTTTTCAATTTAATTGCAGAGAATGAAGCTTAATTGTAGAAGAAAGAGGTAAAAAGTGCATCACTAAGTGATCGCCTAACTATCCGAGCACTAACTTCACAAAGCTAATTTCACCGAGTGAATCGGGAATGCTAGTTGAGTGCTTGGCCTAGCGATCAGTTGCTTGAGCGAGCAATTGGTCTCTTAGGCAAGCGCTCGACCGAGTGCTTGGTCTCTTGGGCGAGCATTAGTCGAGCGCTCGGTCAGCACTCGACCGACAAAGCCTTGTTTTTGTCCAACGTATAAAAGGCTATTTTAGGCATTTTTAAAGGGGATCTCACATTTTTGTACTTAGTTTTCTTAGATTTCATTATATTTAGGAGTAGTGTAAAGAGATAGACTTTATTTTCTTGCATTTTTCTTAGCTTTCCTTCATTTTTCTTGTAACCAAACACTAGTTTTTTCTCAATTCAATGCAAGATTTACATTTCTCTATGCTTTTCTACCATCAATTCTAGTAGCTAATCTTTTATTTGAATGCAATTGTGGATGAAAAACATAGCCTTTGTCTATGTTTTGTTTAAGAGACTAATCACTACAATATTAGGTCAAGATGTAATGACTATGAGCAATATTGTACAATCCAAACCAAGAACACAAGCTTTTTGCCGTGGAAATCCTAACTGTGAGAAAAACCACGTGTCCCCTTTGCCGGATAAAGATTACGTACTATAACTTGTAGTTCAGACGGTTACAAAACTCTTTACAATCAAAACCTATCAATTCCTTGGTCTAATGATTATCTGGATCTTGCTCGTATCCACGATTCACCATCACCGTGCTTGACCACCGTTCAGATCCCCTTAGAACAGATTTCCCGCCTTAAACTCCTTCAAAACTTTTGATCTCTTCAATTGGGTTGAAGAAGATTGTTGCTAAGACACGTTTATGAGCTTTTTGAAAGGTGAAAAATACTTCTCTCAAGGTGTTTTTAATTGTGGCAGCTAAGATCCAGTCTGGGGAAGTGTGCTGGGCTTTAAATAGGCGTAAAAACCCTAGCAACTCAATTATCGAGAATCCAGATTTTGCACAGCTTAATCCTGCGAGAACCTGTGAGGATCCCGCGAGCTGCAGCTCGATCCTTCGAGAACCCGTGAGGATCCCGCAAGCTCAATCCCACATTTTGCATGCTCACTGTTTTTGCTCTCGACATTCCATGAGAATCTTGCGAAGTCATGCCCATTTTGCATGCCCACTATTTTTGCCCTCAACATCTCGGGAGGAACCCGCAAGGTTTTGTTTTGCAACCAACACACTATTTTTGCCCTCGAAATCCATCGACATCCCTCAAAGTCCCCTTCATCAACCAAGATGTATCATATACGTCTCTCTTAGCATGAGCTTGCATAAATAAGCTTCAAATCCTTTCCGAATGCTTATGATTGATATCCTAATTTTTCAAATTATATTAAACAAGACTTGGTACAAAATGTAGCCAATTACATAAAGTTACAATAAAGATACACCAAGGATCTTCAAGGATTTCAATGGAGGTAACTAGATTTTAATAATCTATCTTATGATTTCTCTAATTCATCTTAATTGAGTTTGGATCTATAAGAAAACTTAGATTCATAACACAATTTGGTAATTCTTATGCACAAATCTTCAATTGGTATATGGATTGTACAAATCCAAGGTTTGTTTCCATGATTCTATCAATGAATAATAATTCTACGCTCAATTAAGTATGAATCCAATGTTTTATGGTTTAAATCCTTCGAATCAAGGATTTACGGAGTGATTGTCGATTTGAGTTATTAAATCCTTCATTAAAACTCTTGTTGGACTTGGTTGATTGGATCAATTGTATCCAAGCCCATGTTAATTGTCTCTAAATCTATATTTCAATTACTTACTTAGTTGTTAATTGTTTTCAATTGCTTTGCATTAGTAATTAAACAACCTCTCTTCCAACATCAATCATATTTTCAATCCCTTTTACTTAGATTCAATTTACATAGTTGTTATTCAACTCAAGTTAAATTAGTGCTTTGTAGGTATTGGTAGCTTGTATTGGGCTTGGTCCTCAAGAAAATAGACTCTGGTACTTGTCGAAATTATACTTT